>OY748287.1:8355001-8396174 GCA_963556515.1 Nudaria mundana | reverse complement strand
CTTCCTTGGCCGCATTCTACCGTATTTACCACGGCGAGTGTTCTGAAGAGCTCTTCAATCTGATCCCACCCTCTTCCTTCAGATCCCAAACAACGCGTACCGGGCAGAGATGCCACTCCCACACAGTGGATAGCATGTTCGCGAGAACCGAACGGATTCTCTGCCGAACGATAGCGGCCTGGAACGCCCTGCCTTTGCACGTGTTTCCTCCCACATATAATCCTGGGTTCTTTAAGCGGAGCGTGAAGAGGCACATCAGTACATCGTTAAGTTGAGGGCCACTTTCTATAGTATTATGTGCTGTGAGAGTGGCCCACAATCGCTAGACGTCGTCACGACTTACCACCAGGCGGGCGGCGTCAACTTGGCGAACACAATATATAAAAAAAAAAAACTATCTAACTGATGGGCCGATATCCCACGGCGGACAGACTGCGAACTATTAAGCTATCGGGCCCCTTACCCCTTGGATCTCATAGTGACATAAGAATGTTATTCTCATTATGAATGATTCTAATATTTATTGCCTGATTGGCAAAGCGTCAGGGAAAGCTTGCTAGTAAGAATCTGGCAAGAAATCACGAGGACTCTATTCAAAGTATTTAAACTAACGATACGTAAGTTCTTTAAAATGCCAAGTATATTAAAGTATTCACTCAAGTTTTTGCTATGATTATAATGTAAGTCCCGCTTTTTGTTTACCATCACGGCCGCGTAGAGAAGTGTGCCGAGCCGCCATCATGCTAACCAATTGTAAGTAGCGGCACAAGTTTGCATGTTTTAGATAAAAGTGGAAGTGAACCAATTTAAATTCGTTTCTCATTATTTGCATTTTAATAAAAACTACATCGAAAGATGTATAGGGAACTAGGAATACTGAATAAGGTAAAGCGATTCTTTACACCGCACCAGAGGTGTCTGCTGTACATGACGCAGATTAGACCCTGCGTCGAATACTGCTCTCACCTCTGGGACGACTCCGCGAAGTATTTGCTGGACGCTCTCGACGCTATGCAGCGACGGGCTATCCGTATTATAGTTTGTCCGGAGGTAACGGGAAGCATTGAGCCGCTAGCTCAGCGCCGAACAATAGCTTCCTTGGCCGCATTCTACCGTATTTACCACGGCGAGTGTTCTGAAGAGCTCTTCAATCTGATCCCACCCTCTTCCTTCAGATCCCAAACAACGCGTACCGGGCAGAGATGCCACTCCCACACAGTGGATAGCATGTTCGCGAGAACCGAACGGATTCTCTGCCGAACGATAGCGGCCTGGAACGCCCTGCCTTTGCACGTGTTTCCTCCCACATATAATCCTGGGTTCTTTAAGCGGAGCGTGAAGAGGCACATCAGTACATCGTTAAGTTGAGGGCCACTTTCTATAGTATTATGTGCTGTGAGAGTGGCCCACAATCGCTAGACGTCGTCACGACTTACCACCAGGCGGGCGGCGTCAACTTGGCGAACACAATATATAAAAAAAAAAAACTATCTAACTGATGGGCCGATATCCCACGGCGGACAGACTGCGAACTATTAAGCTATCGGGCCCCTTACCCCTTGGATCTCATAGTGACATAAGAATGTTATTCTCATTATGAATGATTCTAATATTTATTGCCTGATTGGCAAAGCGTCAGGGAAAGCTTGCTAGTAAGAATCTGGCAAGAAATCACGAGGACTCTATTCAAAGTATTTAAACTAACGATACGTAAGTTCTTTAAAATGCCAAGTATATTAAAGTATTCACTCAAGTTTTTGCTATGATTATAATGTAAGTCCCGCTTTTTGTTTACCATCACGGCCGCGTAGAGAAGTGTGCCGAGCCGCCATCATGCTAACCAATTGTAAGTAGCGGCACAAGTTTGCATGTTTTAGATAAAAGTGGAAGTGAACCAATTTAAATTCGTTTCTCATTATTTGCATTTGTCAAATTGATCTATCGATTTGTTCAAATTCAGTCTATGGACATTGAAGTTTATTGCGCTTTTGTATAGTAGATTTTACTACTTTTCGCGGAAACGTGAATTAATAGGAGACTACGTAATATCAAATATGCCTAGCTACTCTATCTTTTTGTATCGCTTGCAATAATATAGTGCGTGAACTTTTCCCGGACAAAATCTTCGGGAATAGACTATTTATGTGATAATTGACACTACTCAGACCGTAATTTGTTCTCTACACATGAAATTAAATTGATTGCCATTAAAACTTTTGAGATACCTATGTTATGTTAAATAACAAGACAATATGAACTCATCGACCAAGTTACGGTGAACGCACACTTATCCGAGCCGAACGCGCCGAAAGAGTCGAACGAAATAAATATTTGAATTCTGGATATTAATTCTCATGTAAACTCGCACACTTATCTGCGTCGAAAGGTCCGAATCTGGAAGAGTATTCGTTTAGCTCGAATAAGGCTGCGTTCACCATCAGACAGAAGACCCGCTGTGGCACAATTTGACGAGTACACTTCGTTTCGCAGACGACGACCGGGAGCCGTCGGAGGTGAACGTGGGCGCAGTGGCCACGGGCTCCGGGTCGAACCTGTTCGGGGTATCGGGGCGCCTGGCGTCGTGGGTTCGCGAGCTGTCGTCCGTGCGCTCGCGGACGTCGGACGACGCCGCGGCCGAGCCCCTGCAACCCCTGGGCGGCCCGCGCGCGTCCATGGCCGGCTGTAACGGCACGGCGCACGCGCCGCCGTGCTAGCGGCCGGCCCGCCCCGCCCCGCTCCGCATCTACCTCATAGCTCGCGAGCGCATTTACCGGGGAACCTCGCCGTGTCGGGGCCGGCGGGGGAAGCCCTCTGACGTTTCATATCAGTGACTGTCGCCGGACGATGTGTCGCCGTGTTCGCGTCAATCCTATAGTTTACCTCGACGTTATTATATAGTTGTAGATCGGTGTCACTTTTGACAGAGCCTATTAATGTTAAGTTTACCGTTTAGGATGTGAGAGTATATAGTTACTGTGTGGGTGAATTCGTGTACAAATTATTTTTAGTTGTTTCGTTGACGTGGCGGAAGTATCTGGACGAGGCGTCGCATGTTGGTAGCGTCTGCTGTTATAATATATTATGGGAGAATATGTTCCGATATGAGTAGGTACCTATGTAATGTTCCGATGTATACACAGCCTAAAATACTCTGGTAGTTCATTGCCGTTTATTTAAAGTTTATTATTTAAATATGGTTCTTATTGGGTTTTTTATTGACTTTTTTTCCAAATATCCATTTTTACTGACACACTTAAATGAAGCTGTCATTGGCATTTGAAATGAGATGGTAATTAATTGTAACTTCATGCAGGGTCAGTGTTGTATAAGCAACACAAAAATAAATTGGTTGAATGTTACCAGACAAAAATAAATATATAGCAAAATTGTAACTGGCAAAAAATCATCACGTGAGATCCGAAGAAGGTTTTGAACTTTTATTAGTTTAAGAAGCAGGGAACTCCCCAACTTAAAATAGAGAATATTGTGTTCTCTTCTGTTCTCTACAAAGCACAGGTATTATCAAGTGGTTAATTCAAGATAATAGTATGTATTATTTAACTAGGTGTATCTTATTCGGAACACGGATCTGCGGGAAATAGCTAGTAGCATATTTTGCACAACATAGGTACTAGGTGAAATGTATATCTTGAGCCGTTTGCACGTATAATTTACTAATACCAGTCAAATAACATTTAACGATATATATACTGTTTTATATTACCCTCAATTTTGTGTATACAAATGTCCAATAAATCAACAGAACTACATATGCACATAAGTTTCACTAATTGTATGAAGGAGGGATTGAGTATAACTATTTACGCCTAATAGCTACAGTTATATCTCGTAAGACTACAAGTTATACTTGAAATTATATATTATGTATATAACGTGAATTGGGTATATATATTATGTATATTGTATATAAATAGTCAAGTAAGAGTTTGCGTTAAGAAAACTAAGAATGTTATCTAATATATTATGTAAACTTTTGTGTTCATATCATATTTCCATTTTGATAAATGCAGATCAGTGACATAACGCTAGGATTAATGTAACTACATAGTTCCTTTTATATTTTGTTCACACTTATTGTGCAGTATATTATACAAATTGTTCACTTTATTAATTTTTGTAAGTAATTTAAAATGGACAATGGTTCTGTTTCAGAATACACGTTATGTATATACATACAAATATATTACTGACGGCAGTTACTAGTTATAATATTTGACTATGACGCTAGCTACATAATTGTAATTAAATATATATATGTTAAGAATGTACACCCAACCAAAGTTAGACTCCAATTGTACGCGCGGACAGAACTCGCCGCAGCTACGTCATAATGTCGTAAACAGGTAGCTCCGGTGTGTATAGTCGTTATGAATCCCGGTGACAAATAATTTTTATTGACAAGTCTCACGGCAAGCACGGATTTGAAAATTAACCTAATTTCATGTTCATACGGTCGAGATTCGGATATTGGACTGCTGTGTAAAAATATCCAAAACTCGACCGTATCTGCGTGATATACGCTCTTGACGTGAGACTTGATAATATTATTGATCGTCACCGGGAGCCATTACTGTAACCATTAAGTGATATAAGGGTTTAAACGAGTGCCTTCAGACATCCAGCCTTCTTTGCAATGCAGGTTTGTTGATTGTGTAACGTGAACACAAATCGGATACCGTGTCGAGTATTCTGTGACTCATTTTGTGATGACATCGAATCGTTCCGGTATTCGAACTCTTATTTATTGTAACAATATTAGCTCCCGCTAGCAGATTGTAGCTAAAATATACTTATTGTAAAAATAAAAAAATATAGATATAGAATTGTTTTGAACACAATCATAAACCTGTGCCACGGGATATCTTGGCACCTCGGTCGGCTGTGGTGATGTGGGCGATGTATAACGAATGGCTTACCTGTAGTATTTTATTTAAGGAGACGGCCACGTTTTATTGTGGGTTAGAAGAGGATAGTCAACTCAGAATGTACATGTAGTGAGACGTCAGGTTACGCAGAGGGCGACTGCAGCTAGTACACACACTCGTTGTGTTATGCCTCCCGGGGACGATCAATTTTTATTGACAAGTCTCACTTGAAGCATGTATATAAAAAGAAATCTTATTTCATGCTGCTACGGTCGAGTTTTGGATGATTTTACGCATAGTAGTTTAGGCCTAACAAGTGCTTAATAAAAATTGATCGTCCCCGGGAGGACTTATTGTGGGGCACAAGGCACGTTGCATCACAGGTCCGAATGGTTTATTGGAAGCGAATAATCTCTGCTGAATCCGAAATAGTATATAATATTGTGTTATGCATCATTATTGCATTGTGCCTTTTGCTCAATTACAAGGAATGTTGTTGATAGTGCTACCGTTTATAGTTAACCTAAATATTTTAGAGCTATAATTTATTTCCATTTTGTGATACTCGCAAATATTCCAGTGGCAAGACACAAAGCCCCACCAAATTATATGTAGCTCCACTGGAATGTGTTGCGATGTAATGGAGTCGATTGTCCGACAGACATGTCGCATCGTGTCTGCCTTAGTTGTACCAACGAGCGCGCCGATCACTCGTCACTCCACAACCCCTCACAAGCCGCTGCTAATTTTCATTACCTCGATGTATCTACCGGTGTATGAAGCGTCTCGGGGACAATCAATATTTATTGTCAAGTCTCACATCAAGCACATTAAACCTTATGTCATGCTGATACGGTTGAGTTTTAAATATTTTTTATTTTTCTTGATGTGAGACTTTACAATAAACATTAATCGACCCCGAGACGCATAAGAAATACCTACTTATTCTCTTTCAATTTGGTAGTTTCTCTGTAATGTGTAAAAGATTGTTACTGTTACAATACAGGTTATTAAGGTCACAAAACTGGCCAAGTAATCTTGCAGAGTTTTGTCTCCAAAAAATACACAAACCCTACTTTCGTGACCTTAACTGAAAAACTTCCTTCTATCTACTATCTTACTGAAATTTTAAATATATGTAATTATTATTGTTAGTTACAATAAAAAACAAACTTAAGGGATCCATAGCATCCATTGTAATATATTATGCCTCTGAGTACAGTCTCAATGGCTCGGGGTCAGGGATGTGCGAGTGCGAGTGAGGTTCCGTCTCGCACAACGTTGCCTCACACAGCGTTCCGGCGAACTGCGACTGTGCGGTGTGCCTAAACTGTCGAACGACTATTACCTGCGCTCTTATTTTAATCAGTATTTCTTTAAATGTGATTATCACTTTACAAGGCAGTTACATTACCTCTTTTTAGTAATAATATTATGCGTAAATTATCGACTGATAAAATAATTTCCAAATGATTTTTCTTGTATGAATTGTGTGAGTGTTATGTATGTGTGAGTGTGGGGGTAGCGTTGTGCTATATGCTCAATTTAGATAAAATTTCACCAAACTATTGATATAGTGTACAATTTTATATAATTAATTTAATGAAAACCGAGTACCTATTGATAATTTTAATATTTATATTAATAATAAATGTTATAAAATAGTGAAATATAGTTTTCAATATTGTTGCATCCTTCGTTTGAATATTATGACAGGTTAAAAAAAATATTTCGTGATTTTCTCTGAATAAAACTGATTTCTCAATTTTCATAAATATTTTTTTCATTTATGGTGCCTTATTACTATTCTTTTGGCAGCGCAAGAGCCTCGTTGACGGTTTTTTTGAGGGGTATTCTGGGTATTCTGCCTGGTACTCTGCACTCGCATACAGGTCTTTCTGCGTAGCGTTTCAGCAGTACAGCTGGGAACCAACCTGAGATGTCACCGTTGTCTTTAAGCCTTTTCAGAAATCGTATATAGTACTTTGGGAGGCCATGTTGCTCTGCTCCCATGATGAGTACTTGCTTATAACACCACGAAGGCCATCGCTCCACTGGTATATCGTCGTGGTCGCCTCTTGGTAACGGATAAACTTTTCTTATGTACGTCCGACACATGAACTCTCCCATATAAGGCGTTCGAACCATTAGATATTTAATAAAGTAGCTATTTTCGTCTACCCTTTTTTGGCTGAAAGGTGTAATTTAGTTAGTAATGATGATTTGGATGGATGTGTACAAGTTTGTGTGTGCGTTCGCGCAGCGGAATGTTGTTGAATTTAAAGATTTTAATTATGCAGATATTTAGTGTATGACGTCGTGTAATTGTGTATGGTAAAAAAAAATTGTGCATGCAGCCATTGTGGAGAAATTCGCCAAAAACTGATTCCGCTGGGCGAACGTTGTCCTGGCGGAACTTTTTTTAATCCATGGACTTAGAAGAAAAAAAATGTGTCCAAAAATTTGTGTGTATTTGTGTGTAATTGTGTATGTATGAATAAAATTATGAGTATGAATAAATTAGTGCATGCATAAACTTCGGAGAAATTCAAGTTTCCGCTACGCGAACGTTTGGCCATTTGCTAGTTTTCATATAAAGCGCTTATACACGCTGATTTTATCATCGTCAGCAGTCGAAAGGGTTCGCTCTCGGAATAATATTTGGATTCCTTTTTTAACATCTAAATTACTGTACTGATAATAATAAAAAAGTTAGTCATTTCTGTAATTCTTCTCACTCGATCAAGTTTAACATTAGTAGCAGTACGGTATTTCATTGATGAATTGACGCGGACGCCAGGCTCAAGGCTGCACGTATCGCACACACACATCCATCCTTCGAGCGCTTCAAGTACCGCGCAAATCATGTGTTAGGGAGCAATGACCCCTCGCAGCCGATATGGCCAGTATCACTACGAAACATACCTACTTGAACATAAAATACACACTCCAATTTCTCCTTCGTACTTTACACGGGCTTAGGACCGTCTGTAATACCTACTTTATTATTAACAATAGCGACTTAATGACTTTTGAACTATGTAATAATAATAATAAAAATACACTGAACTACAACTGACTGCGAGGAG
Source organism: Nudaria mundana (assembly GCA_963556515.1). NCBI lineage: Eukaryota > Metazoa > Arthropoda > Insecta > Lepidoptera > Erebidae > Nudaria > Nudaria mundana. Next base: position 8,388,199 of record OY748287.1, on the reverse strand, counting down.
GTATTTCAGGCGTATTTAAAAAATTGGAGCTATTTACAAATAAAATCAAACTTACATACCTATTTACAGTTTATTTACACTAATTTACAGTTCTCTGTACCGAAGTAACTGCTCGATATAGAGTCCATTCCTCTCGATACACAAACGTGCACGTGTTAATTGATTGTCTTTCAACTTTTCGATGTGTCTCTATCACTTTTCACAATATCAAAAGCGTCCACTATCGCACTGCGTAGTTCTTCGCGGGTTTGATGACTTCCATTTGGGAATAATCATTCAAACGTACTCGGGCTTGTGCATGTAACGATGTCCGGAACTGTCCGTGGTCGAGTAAGCGCTGGGTTGCGGCCAAGATGGTCCCGCGTGTCGGCACTTGAAGATCACTGACTCCTCGTAGCCGTAACGCATTTAAGTGCTCCGGCTGGGAGTACAATCGCCTAGCCTCTTGTAGGTTGTGGTTAGCAATGGCATACAATTGTACCATTGCTAGATACTCCACGTTCGAATATTCGTACTGACGACTCATTTTACTCACTGACACACACGATTACGCAACAGACACCGGCACTGTCACGAGGTATACTGGACAGGCGACGGCGAGCCGCAGCCCGCAGTGTCGTCGCTAGGTGGGGGCCGGGCGTACGCTTGCTTTTGCTTCTGTGCCAGCGCATTGTTGAATGAAAACAAACTGTACCGTAACTATCGTTGTAAAACTTAAGTTTTTAAGAAAGTGAGTCCACTATAACGGGTTCTCATTTGATGTCTAGAAACTAAATATTATTTTTTAGATTTCTAAAAAAAATGTGTTTGTTTTTCAAAGTAATAATGCCAGTTGGTTCAAAAATTATTCCGAAAGCTAACCCTTGCGTAGTGCTTACGGTAATAAAATCAACGTGTATAGAAAGCTGTAGATTTATACATACGTTGTTTTGAATTTGTTTACATTTGTTTAAAAAACAGATTTAGAAAAAATCGTGGGGTTTAAAAAATAAAAACATAAACGTAAAATACGCTTATTAGGTCTTAGTTCGTAAAGTATGCACTTTGGGGTCTAGTTTTTCACGTTTATACAAACCTTGTAAGTGTTTGCAACATCTTGCCAAGTATCGTGTCCCTTCGTCCAGCATACTCACCATAGAATCCTGATATTTCATGAATGCCAAAAAATAGTGCTGAAATAGTGCTAATTAGTGCCTAAAGGAAAAAAATAGTGCTCTTATACTTAAGAAAATACAGCCATAGTTCGATGAGTATGCTGGACGAAGGTTTCGCCCAGCATACTCACCTCCGTTTGTGGAATCTGTGTACGCTTCAACCATAATTCATACTTAAAAAAATTGTGCCCAAATGTGCCAAATGGTGCCCAAAAAGAAAAAACGGTGCTGTAATAACTCCGGAGTTACAGGCTTCGTTAAGTGAGTTCACTCACTTCACTACGCGAATACCGAACGAGCTATAGGTACCATTTACGGCTTAAAAAATTGTGCTTGAAATAGTGTCCAATATCAGTCCAATTTTCGCTTGACTTTTGACCTAGAAAACCATTAAATTTAATTGTAAACTTCTACATACTAACGTTAAATGAGGTACAGTCGTTCACACATGTTTTAAGATAAACATTAAAAATTCTTATTGTGGGCGGTTATGTGATTGGGAATAATTGAGGAATTTTCTCACATATCAAAAACTGTCGATTAAATGCTAATTTAATTTATTTTAATTTATATTAATTATTTTTTTTGTTTTTTTTTTTATAAATAAATGAAATTGTAAGCGTAAATGAAATCTACTAGTATTACTTCATTGCTTGTAGGGTGAAATATTTCCCAAAAAAAATATCTGGGCACTAATAGTCTATTGCAGCCAACAAAATTAATAAAATAGGTACCTACCTATTTTATTAATTTTAGATCTATTTGAGATCTTGAAAATTTGTAACAAGGAAATACGTAGGTCACACTATAAGTTCTGCGTAACTTAAAAAACATACATAGCATCATGCCTTTTTCCCCGAAGGGGTAGGCAGAGGTGTGCAAACACACCCACATCTCGCCAGCTATGTTAGTTCCCATGTAATAGGGGGCGAGCCTATTGCCATTTACCGGGCACAAGTTCCAGACTCTGGGATAATTATCTAGGTAAAATTCTAAAGAGAATTATACATTATCCACCAGACCCGGGAATCGAACCTGAGACCTCGAGCGTGGCAGTCCGTACATAGTACCATTGTGCCACCGAGGTAGTCCTTAAAAGAACAACATGTTAAACCATACCCCACATCCCGACTAATTCACCTTACAAACAAAACAAAATCCAAATCGGATCCTTTCGGGAGCTACGATGCCACATACAGACACATGTTCCAATGTGCAGACGATACTTGCATAGTGTCCGCCGGGACTAGTGTTATCGAGGCCCAAAATCGTCTTCAAGGGGACTTTGAGAGACTCTTAACATGGTCACATGATACTGGGCTGGTTTTGAATGCACAAAAGACTAAGGTTATATATATTAGCTCCAGCCAAAACAGAAAATCTTTTACTCCCAATCTTATAGCACACTGTCACGAATGTTTACATAAGAATAATCTAAAAAATTCAAATACGCCCTGTAACTGTGACCTTATTGAACACGTCGAAAATCAAATGTACCTCGGTTTAACGATGGATAACTGCCTTAACTTTTTTTTTTTTTTTTTTTTTAATTCCGCGGCCCAAGGCCGCGGCCGCTCTAACGTCCGTTGCCGGGCGTCTCTGGTTACTAGCAGAGGGTATGTCCAGTGGCGCCCGGCGGACTTTGACCACCTCTGTGGTCTCTTCGGGTGTTGGGTCGGGACGAGAATCCCGCGTCGTTGGGGGAAGGGTTTTATCCCGCGTCAGTGAGTGAATCTGGTTGCGTGCTATGGGGCAAAGGCCCCGCAGCACGCAACCCTTCTAGCCTGCTTCTGTAAGGACGGCGGATGGCGATCCCGCCGTCCTCAGGCCCCGATCATGGAGGTCGATAGTCTTGGGCGTAATCGCGTAGTCTGGGGCGCCCTGGCCGCCGACTACGGAACTCGGCGGGGAGGGTACGCTCCCTCTCCCTCCCGGCCGCCTCCTTCGCGAGCATGACTTGCTCGCAGAAGGACACGGCCGCGTTCCACCTACTCCGGCTGGAGACCATGGCTTGAAGCATGGTCTCCAGCGAGAGGGTATCCACGCCCAGACCCACTACGAGGTCCCGGCGCTGGCTCGCCCACGCTGAGCACTCCACCAACGTGTGGAGTGCGGTGTCGTCGTCGGAAACCTCGCAGTGTTGACACCGGGGTGTGACCTCACGATGCATGCGAAACAGATAGCTACCGAAGCATCCATGCCCGGCAACGATCTGCGTCGCACGATACGTGAGGTCACCATGCTGCCTCTGCAGCCAATCGTCCATGATCGGTCTCACCGCCGCGATGATGGTGGTACCCCACTTGGGTTGCTCAAGTCGCACCCTCCATGACTCCATGAGATCCTGGCGGAGTTGGGACCGCTGGTCCTCGATTTCTCGAGACGCAGGCCTGTGGTCCCGCTCCAGCGCCTCCTTGCGCCATTGGAACAATGACGCAAGGGCTCTCGCTTCCAGGTCCCATGGAGGGGTCCCGGCTAGGAGACATGCAGCCTCTCCGGAGATCGTGCGGTACCCCCGTATGGTTCTGACGGCCAAGGTTCGAAGTGGTCTGTTTAACAGAGTCACGTTCCCCTTGACCGCCAACCTATCCGCCCATACGGGAGCCCCGTATAGGGCCATACTTCGCACGATCCCCAGGTACAGTCTCCTGCAGGAAGCGTTGGGTCCCTTTAGGTTGGGCATCAGTCGCGAAAGCGCGACTGATGCCTGCGTCACCTTGGGGACCAAACTTCGGAAATGTGGTCCGAAGTTCCATCGGCTATCAAGTACGATCCCTAGGTACTTCATCGAGGGCTTGATGCCGATGCTAACGCCTCCCACATTTATGCTGGAACCTTCGGGTGGACCGTTCCGAGGTCTGTGAAAACACAGAACCTCAGACTTGTGCAAGGCCACCTCCAGTCCCAGCTGCCGTATCCGACCCACGACTCGAGCAACACCCGTCGTGACCTTGAGTGCTGCCTCCTGGTACGTTGCACCCCGCGCCGTGACGAGGGTATCGTCGGCGTAGCACGTTACGCCGACGCCCCTAGGCAACGCACCCCGCAGCACCCAGTCGTAGCCGATGTTCCACAGAAGCGGCCCCAGGACCGACCCCTGTGGAACACCGCACGACACATCTCGCCGAGCTGGCCCGAGCCAGCTGGGGAAAGCTACGGCCCTCTCCGAGAGATAGACCCCGACAATACGACGGAGGTAGAGAGGCGTTTCGTGATACACGAGCGCCTCCCTAACGCAGCTCCATGGCAAGGTGTTGAACGCGTTGGCGATGTCAAGAGACACCGCCACCACCACCTTGCCCTGCGAGACTGCTTCCTCCGTCAGGCTCTTCACGCGCATGATCGCGCTCACGGTGGAGCGTCCCCGACGGAAACCGAACTGGTTATCCGCCAGGTCTGGCCCCACACTCGTGAGATGCTCGACGAGGCGTTCCGCGATAATTCGCTCAAAGAGCTTACATACCTCGTCGAGCAACACGATCGGCCGGTATCCGGACGGTGCGTCCACCGGCCGCCCCGCCTTACGGATAACTGCCTTAACTGGAAAGATCATATTAACCTAGTGTGTAATAAACTAAGAGCAATTCTAGCAAAATTTTCTATAATTAAATATAAAGTTCCTTATGAAACCCTCCTCATTCTCTATAAATCGCTAGCAGAATCCATAATTTCATATGGATTATCAAGCTACGGAAGGAATCGGACTTGAGGGGCTCGTGGTCTAGTGGTAACCGACAATATTAACACATTGCCAAGGTTAAGCAACATCGACTCAGGCCGGTCTTAGGATGGGTGACCATTTCTTAAGACACGGAGACCCCTCCGTGCCTAGGAGAGCACGTTAAGCCGTCGGTCCCGGTTGTCATCATCTATATGGCAGTCGTTGGGGGTAGTTGGAGCCCTAAATCGAAAATCCGACCGGTCTAACTACAGAACTTCGATATTGCCCATGGGTTGTGAAGGTCAGATGGCAGTCGCTTCACAGAAAATATCAGTTCATCCGAATCCTAGTTAGACTGGAAAGCCGACCCCAACTGAATTGAGAAAAGCCTCGGTGAATGATATCAAGCTACGGAAGGACATTTAAAAGCCACCTTGACCAAATATACGTACTTCAATTAAGAATCTTAAAATAAATTGTTCCTGAAAATATAAAAAAGAATTACACAAATGACTATCATCAACTCTTCCAGTTCTGCAACATAATACCGATACATGAGAAAGTGAAATTGAACATACTTAACGAATAGTATTTCAATGAGAATTTTAAAAACCCTAAATCTTCGGAGGACTAATCGTGTAACCCGTAGTGTCACTAATAAGAAACTTTCACTACCTCGCTATACGAACCTGTACGGGAAAAGAACTTTTAAATATATAGCATGTACCCCATTTAATAAACCAACTTCCTGTCCCTCAAAGATAGAATTACCAACAAAAATTTAAAACGAATAAAATAAATGTGACTTTTTAGTGATGGAGCATCCTGTATAGTCACAGCTATGCGCTATACTATGGTACCTACATCTATGTGTGGCTGTTGCTCGAAGTGGCGGCGGCGGTTGCGTCCAGTGTGATGTCGACTCACTCGTCACCGATATGTGCCAACTTTATATTTTTCTACCTCCCATGATAATATTCATTAGGTGCTTAACGTAAAAAAATGTGCTTAGAATACCTACATTAGAATTAATAAGAGTGACGACCCGAATGCACGGTAAAACTCGAAGGAGTTTTTGTTGCATTATTGCAATTCATATTTATGTGTTTTTCTTGTAAGATTTATATAAATAAATAAATAAATAAACATAAACACAGACACGTCAAATTTCCGTTGTTTTTGCGTCGGGGGTTAAAAAATTGTTATACAAAATGTAAGTTATTAGAAAGTTTTGAACTCGACTGTACTAAATCTAATGTTATGTTAAAGTTTACAATTAAATTTAATGGTGTTCTAGGTCAAAAGTCAAGCGAAAATTGGACTGATATTGGGCACTATTTCAAGCAAAATTTTTTAAGCCGTAAATTGTACCCATAGCTCGTTCGGTATTCGCGTAGTGAAGTGAGTATGCTGGGCGTAGAACGTACGCCCAGCATACTCACTTAACGAAGCCTATAACTCCGGAGTTATTAGATCACCGTGTTTTCTTTTTGGGCACCATTTGGCACTATTTAGGCACAATTTTTTTAAGTATGAATTATGGTTGAAGCGTACACAGATTCCACAAACGGAGGTGAGTATGCTGGGCGAAACCTTCGTCCAGCATACTTATCGAACTATGGCTGTAATTTCTTAAGTATAAGAGCACTATTTTTTTTCCTTTGGGCACTTATTAGCACTATTTCAGCACTATTTTTTGGCATTCATAAAATATCAGGATTCCATGGTGAGTATGCTGGACGAAGGTACATCAAGTATCAATGATGTTCCGATATTAATTAAGGAGTTATAGGACAATTTACCATGAATAGACCACTGTTTACAAAGCAGTCAATTATCACGACGTTCTAAAGGAATTGCATAGTAAAATATATTCCAATAATTAGTTTATTAATTCAACTATTCAACTATCGATTGCGTTCAACACCAGACTTTAATTAAGAAACTTGATCATTACGGAATCCGGGGGACGGCCTTGAATTTCGTCAATTCTTACTTAAGTGATAGGGTCCAGAAAGTAGTGATCAATGGTAAACAGTCACCTGGTTCTCCTGTAGCAATGGGGGTACCGCAGGGTTCAATTTTGGGACCTTTTCTTTTTCTAGTATATATTAATGATCTCCCTCACCTCATAAGAGACGACCACGAGGTAGTTTTGTTTGCTGATGACACTTCTTTAATATTTAAAGTTAAACGTGGACAGCGTGAACTTGACGATGTAAACATTGCCCTCTCTAGGATAGTCCACTGGTTTTGTGCTAATAATTTATTATTAAATGAAAATAAAACTAAATGTGTAAGATTCACCTTACCTAATGTAAGACTTGTTAAAACCAGTGTTAAGGTTAGGGATGATATAATAGAATTGGTCGATGACACTGTCTTTCTGGGCATAACGTTAGACTCCAAATTGCAATGGGGGCCTCATATCGGGAAAATTTCGGCCAGGCTTAGTTCAGCAGCCTATGCTGTCAAAGAGATCCGACAACTTACAGACATTAAAACGGCGCGTCTTGTCTACTTCAGCTACTTCCACAGTATCATGACATATGGCATACTACTGTGGGGTAACGCTGCCGATATTGAATGCATCTTTGTGTTGCAGAAGAGGGCTGTCCGGACTATCTATGGAATGGTGTCTCGGGAGTCATTAAGAGATAAGTTTAAGCAAATTAACATCCTTACAGTGTATTCACAGTATATTTATGAAATTTTATTGTATACCCACAAGAACAAAAGTAAATTTGTGAAAAATAGTGATAATCATAATCTAAACTTAAGAAATAAGGATTAACTGGCTGTTCCTAAATTTAGGCTTCATAAAGTGAGTAATTCTTTTGCGGGGAACTTTATTCGAATGTACAATACATTGACAACCGAAATAGCAAATTTATCTGTTAATAAATTTAAAATCTAATAAAACGTAAATTGTGCCATAAAGCTTATTATAGTATTAATGATTTCTTAGATGACAAGGCTGCCTGGTCGTAACACGAATTGCTCCTTTTTAAATAACTCTGTATTAGATTTAAGATGAAATATTTTGGAAAAAAGCCGAACTGAGTTTCTTGAGGGCTCTTCTCAGTCTCGTTGCATTTTGGAACCCTCGGTAGAGTCACACCAACTTTTGACGAATCTAAATAATTTTCTAAAAATTTCAAAGATAATAAACGTTATTTTATTTTATTTTTATTTTACTACTCACGTGCAAATTTTCATCTCATTAAATTTAGTAATTAAAGAGAAACAATTAAAATACTGACAAAGCACCGAAAACCTACATAACCCGACCAAGTTCGGATGGCTACAAAAAAACGGCCGTGCCATATATCTAAGTAACGTTCTTAACCTTTCAGTATAGTATTTATTAATATGGTACAGTTGCGTACACAAGCGTTAGGAAAAAGTTGTCATGACTAGTCCTTTGTTCATAAAAACTTAACGTTAACAAATGCTTGCTAAACATACTCTGTCATGGTAATTTTCATGTCATTGGTTAGAGACAGCAATAGACTTAAAATGTGTATTAACTAAAATAGGTTTAATAAACGATTATGAATATGAGGGTAAGTATAATATTTCGAGCTACAATAAAAATTAAAATCACAGATCACATAACTAGACTATTCAGTTGTTTAGATTTGAGAGTCTGCCTAATAATAATAATAAAATAAAAATAAAATAAAATAAAAATCTTTTATTTTCAGGCGTCTCAAGGCCCATAGTATGTTAGTGTACAATGACTTAAAAGACTATGTTAGTAATGGCATAAATTATTAAAATACAAACAAAAATAATTAAATAAATTCAAATTCAATTTATAAATCCAATATTTAATATTTAATTCAATTCAATCCAATCCAATTAAATTAAATTCAAATTCAATTCATAAATCCAATCTAAACATAAGTTATAAGTTTATAGATCTATCAAGTCTCACGCCTGACATGAAGCTTGATAAACCTATCCATTGTAGGCCCGTCTAATCGTTCAGAAAATACCCTGAGGATGCTATTGGTACTTCCCCTCACTCTGCGTATTACTGATGCCACTTTTTTGCGCATGATCGCAAAATAGTCATCCGTGTGTGCATCAGCAAACATACCTGACGCACTACAGTAAGGAGGAAGTCTCAACAGCGCCCTGAAGGCATTGTTGTACTGTACACGCAGGGCGTTGTCAGCTTTTTGGGTGTAGCTAGCCCACAGGCTGCTGGTGTAAAATGTTTGACAGAATGCTTTGAATAGTGTTAATTTAACTGGTACTGAGCAACCAGCAAACCTGCGCGCCAACATATTTGCCCTCACAGCCAACGCCCTGCGCTCCGTTTCCATATCCAAGTCATCCCTAAGATCCTCTGTAACAAGATGGCCTAAGTATTTAAATTGAGATACCCTCTGCAACAGTGCACCATTCAACTCCACAGGGGTAACAAATGAGGGACTTTTATTCCTAGCTCTGAATACCAACAACTCACTGTTGGTAGGGTTGTACTTTAGCCCATGCTGCTCAGCATAGTCTTCACAAATGTTTAACAATTTTCTTATACCTCCGATTGTAGGGCTCAGCAATGCCTGATATTGTTATCAGGCAATGTGATGTACGGGCAGTGCTGCGGTCACTCGACACGCGGAAAGCCAGTGGCCCTGACGGCATTCCGGCGGTGGTGCTACGGAAATGTGCAGCTGAGTTGTCTCCAGTATTAACGCGTCTGTACCGCCTGTCATACTCTTCAGGGCTCGTGCCGGAGGTCTGGAAGGAGGCGAACGTACAACCGATCCCCAAGAAAGGGGATCGGTCCGATCCAGGCAACAATCGACCCATAGCTGTCACCTCAGTCATTTGCAAGGTGCTTGAGCTCCTTATAAATAAGCAGCTCATGCAATTCCTAGAGGATCACTCGCTAATCAATGATCGACAATACGGCTTCAGGCCAAAGCGATCAACGGGTGATCTTCTGGCATTCGTAACGCATGTCTGGGGTGGGGCTATGGAAAGGCACGGCGAGTCCTTGGCTATTAGCCTGGACATCGCCAAAGCCTTCGATAGGGTCTGGCATGCTTCGCTCCTTTCCAAGCTTCCGGCATATGGTCTACCTCCTCAACTGTGCAGCTGGATTGCCAGCTTTTTAAACGAGCGCCGAGTGCGGGTCCTCTGCGATGGCCAGGCTTCTCACTTCTTGCAAGTGAATGCTGGGGTACCGCAGGGGTCCGTACTATCACCAACTCTCTTTCTTCTGCATATCAATGATATGCTATCCCTCGGGAACATTCATTGCTATGCAGATGACAGCACACTGCACGGGAGTTACTCGGTTCGTCCGACGGCGGGGCGATCTGAGATTGAGGAGGAGAGACGACGACTCGTGGCTGATCTCGACCGTAACCTCGACAGTATCTCTCAATGGGGTACCGAGAACCTGGTCGAGTTCAATGCCCGCAAAACACAGGCGTGTGCATTTACTGCGAAGAAATCCCCTTTCCTTCCCCTACCCTCTCTTCAGAATGCATTATTACCAATGAAGGACAACCTTGATATCCTTGGCATAGACGTTCGTCGAGAGCTCAATAATAAAAACTACATCGAAAGATGTATAGGGCTAGCTTCGCGGAAACTAGGAATACTGAATAAGGTAAAGAGATTCTTTACACCGGACCAGAGGTGTCTGCTGTACAAGACGCAGATTAGACCCTGCGTCGAATACTGCTCTCACCTCTGGGACGGCTCCGCGAAGTATCTGCTGGACGCTCTCGACGCTATGCAGCGACGGGCTATCCGTATTATAGATTGTCCGGAGGTAACGGGAAGCCTTGAGCCGCTAGTTCAGCGCCGAACAATAGCTTCCTTGGCCGCATTCTACCGTATTTACCACGGCGAGTGTTCTGAAGAGCTCTTCAATCTGATCCCACCCTCTTCCTTCCGATCCCGAACGACTCGTGCCGGGCAGAGATGCCACCCCCACACAGTGGATAGCATGTTCGCGAGAACCGAACGTTTTAAACGTTCGTTTCTCTGCCGAACGATAGTGGCCTGGAACGCCCTGCCTGTGCACGTGTTTCCTCCCACATATAATCCTGGGTTCTTTAAGCGGAGCGTGAAGAGGCACATCAGTAGGTCGTCAAGTTGAGGGCCACTCTCAATAGTAATGTGTGCTGTGAGAGTGGCCCACAATCGCTAGACGTCGTCACGACTTACCACCAGGCGGGCGGCGTCAATTTGGCGAACCAAATATAAAAAAAAAAAAAATCCAACATCCTCTGCGGAAGGTAAGAGTGTCCACAGCATAGATTGAAAAACAGTTAATACCCTCGGCAAGTGAAGATCAGCTGAAGGTGTTCAATGCTGAGGTCATCATGTCCAGGAGATTTCCCCCGTTTCATACATTTAATTACAGTTTTTATTTCTTTACACGTGAACTGATGGGGAGTTCCCACACGCTTGACCTCAGCATCGCCCACCCCTATTCCTGACTCAAGAGGTGAGCCAACTATAAACTGTTCTCTAAAGGTGTTAGCTATTTCCCTATGGTCACTCTTACCATCCACACTAACTGGCGAGCTTGAAGAGCTGTTAAGTTTTTTTAGTGCTTTTCCAGAAAGATGAAAACTGTTTATCTGAATGGAGTGATGTTAAAATATCCATTTGAATTTTATCTTGATTTTTTGTGACCCATTTTAATTTTGATTTAAATATCTTACGACTTAATACCATGTCCTCATAAATCACCCCTGTACAGGGTTGACCATACCACATCCACAGTTTAAATTTAAACCTAGCCTGAGCATGTGCTTCTTTGACATGTTTATTCCAACCCTTTAAACCTTTCTTTCTTACAATGTCCCTGGAGGCCCTGTTTACACAAGCTGCATCACTCAATTATTGAAATAATGTTTTCATACATGGAATCCAAAAACAATCTATGTTGTACATTTTCACAGAATGAATCAGCACATTGAATAAAAACGTCAGAAAAATCTAATTTTTTTAACTTATTATTACACTGAGATGTGTATTCCCTTACTTCATCTGGAGTTCTTTCCCCCCAGCGCACACCGCTAAGCGATGACTTAGTTACACAGGTTTTTAATCTAATGACATTAATATCACATACTATCCTCAATGGAAAGTGATCCGAACAGAATGCATCATATATAACCTCAACGTCTACAATGGTTTTTCCCGCCGCCCCTGTGACAAGGCAATGGTCAAGCCAACGCTTACACCCGTGTGCGTCACTTATAAAGGTGTACGTTTTTAATGTCATGCCTAATATACCAAATAAAATATCAATATTATTTAAAAAGTGTTATAAACTAAAACATTGGTATAAAAAAGGTATTTTCAAGAAAATATTCTTAAATTAATAGCAAATACAGAAAATAACCTCAACATGACACAATGACACAATGAACAATGACCTATAAATTATATCGAAACAACAATTGTGTTTTCACCTGTACCAATTCAATACCGGTATTATACTGTAAATTTTAGAATGTTACCTAAATATATTGCACGGCCGCTTTTTTGTAGCCATCCGAACTTGGTCAGGTTATGTAGGTTTTCGGTGCTTTGTCAGTATTTTAATTGTTTCTCTTTAATTACTGAATTTAATGAGATGAAATTTTGCACGTGAGTAGTTTAATTAATAAACTAATTAAAGTTGTGGAATATATTTTACTATGCCATTCCTTTAGAACGTCGTGATATTTGACTGCTTTGTAAACAGTGGTCTATTCATGGTAAATTGTCCTATAACTCCTTAATTACTAACGGAACATCATTGATACTTGGCAAGATGTTGCAGACACTTACAAGGTTTGTATAAACGTGAAAAACTAGACCCCAAAGTGCATACTTTACGAACGAAGACCTAATAAGCGTATTTTACGTTTATATTTTTATCGTTTAAACCATACGATTTTTTCTAAATCTGTTTTTTTAAACAAATACGACTGTGGATTGAAAAGTAATCGGCCTAACCAAGAAAATAAATACATAAATAATAAAATATATTTTTATTTTTCAACGTAACCACCACCAAGTTCAATGCACTTTTGCCATCTTCCCTTCCAAGCATTTAGCCCGTTGAAAAACAATGATTCTTCCTTAGAGTAAAATATGCGTCTACTGTTGCTTTGACCTCGTCATTTGTCAAAAATCTTTGACCTCCCAAGTGCTTTTTTAGGTTAGGGAACAGAAAAAAGTCTGACGGTGCCAAATCAGGTGAATAAGGTGGATGCGGCAACAGTTTAAAGCCACAGTTGTGAATTTCTGCAATTGATTGGACAGACGTGTGAACACGAGCGTTATCTTGATGAAACAGGACTTTTCTTCTGATCATTCCTGGACGTTTTTCTTTTATTTCCTCTCGTAAACGACGTAGTAAGGTGCAGTAATAATCAGAGTTTATAGTCTGACCCCTTTCAAGATAATCAACCATAATCACACCCTTCGAGTCCCAGAATACTGAAGCCATCACCTTACTTGCCGACAAAATCGACTTAGCCTTTTTGAGGGGTGGTGTACCACGTCTTTTCCACTGTTTTGATTGTTGTTTTGTTTCCGGTGTACAGTAATGAACCCATGTTTCGTCCATAGTAACAAAACGATTCAAAAAATCGCATTCATCAGCTTCAAATAACTCCAAACAGTCGCGTGCAATAGTCAATCGCATCCTTTTATGCTCAACTGAAAGCAGTCGCGGAACGGTCGCACCTCGCAGACACCTTGTGGAAACCCAACACGTTGACTATTATGTTTTGAGTACGTTCACAAGAGATGCCTATAATCTCGGCTATCTCTCTAATTTTCAATCTGCGGTCTCCCATAATTAAGTCGAGTATTTTTTTAACATTTTCGTCAGTAGTGGACGTCGAAGGCCTTCCAGAACGGGGTTCGTCTTTCACACTCTCTCTACCACGCTTGAATTCTGCTATCCATTTTTTGACGGATGAATATGAAAGAGCGCAATCCCTTAATGTACTGACCATATCATCATGGATGGCTTTTGATGACAGCCCCTTCTTATGGAGGTACTTAATGACGGCACGCTGCTCGATTTGCTCCATTTGCGGAAATGATGTCAGATTGCTTTGTTAATAAATTTATAAAATTAAAACTAATTATCGCAAACGTTTCAAACTTCACACAATTAACAGGTCCGAACTGAACTAAATAATGTGGGTAGATTTGATTTTTAGAACTAAATGGATCAGTGTTAGGCCGACTACTTTTCAATCCACCCTCGTATAAACAAATTGAAAACAACGTAGGTATGTAAAAATCTACAGCTCTCTATATAAGCTCTTTATATGAAAACTAGCAAATGGCCAAACGTTCGCGTAGCAGTAACTTGAATTTCTAGGAAATTTATGCATGCACTAATTTTATTCATACATGCACAATTACACACAAATACACACTAATTTTTGGACACATTTTTCTTCTTCTAAGTCCATGGATTAAAAAAAGTTCCGCCAGGAAACGTCGCCCAGCAGAATCCATTTTTGACGAATTTCTCCACAATGGCAGCATGCACAATTATTTTTTTACCATACACAATTACACGCCGTCATACACTAAATATCTGCATAATTAAAATCTTTAAATTCAACAACATTCCGCTGCACGAATGCACACCAAGTTTGTTACTCTTTCACACTAAGCTAGGTATAAGGTAGGTACTTAATGGATTTAAGTAATACTTAGCACAGGTAAGTATAGACAATTTCTTGGCTGAGCACAATATACTTTTGGTCCCCTTATATTCCTTTTTCATTATTAGCTGGGATAATATATCTTACTCGTCAAGCGAAACCTGGTCATCCTTGTGCATTCGCCATATAACACCCCATGTGTGAGCATTAGCGGTGGGCACTACAGTAGCGAGTGGTCCGGCCCAAAACTGCGAGAACTTGCTGAAATCTAGTCTGTAATTCTAAAAAAATATTCCTAATAAATAAAGGTTACAAAAGGTCTGGCAAAATATATGGGATAAGGGCAGGTAGATGAAGATGAAAGGTTACCGATAGGTAGGTATATCGGTAACCGGAAAGAAGGCACTGCAATGACTAGGTTGCACGCTCGAAATACACACATAACCCAACCCCAACGACGTGGGATGAAACCCGAGCAAACCACAGAAGAGGCCAAACGGGTGGACAAAGTCCGCCGGGTGCCACTGGAAATTTCTTGTGTGGTCACCAGAGGCGCTCGGCAATGGACGTTCGGGGATATAGGACTATAATATGTATGCATGTTGCAGAAACCATTTCTACTTGTGATTGAAGTGAAAGCTAAGCCAAAGATGATCTTTGCTAAATTCGAACACGATTTAAAATAGCTTACGTAGACTTTAACGCGACGTATTTTTAATGTTCATGCGAATGGGGCCTTATTCAGTTAACTAAATTCAAACAGTGATCGATTTTTCATACTTATCTATTTAGTTGTCTAACTTAGTTATCTGAATTTAGCTAAATGTAAATGCCACTTAAACTCAACCGGGACAAAATACCAAACCGGCCGGAACGCTGGGACTAATTCATGAAACCGGAACAATCCCGTCAAACCAGGACCTAGTAAGCCTACCCTTTAGTAGATAGGTACATAACAAGAACTTGACTGTATGCTAATGCTTAGACTGCAGAGGTTCTATTTACTGGTATGTAGGTAACAGTTGTCCTGCACTATTTAACCTTGACTGTAGGCACATATACCTGGTAGCAGGTACCCAGGTTATTATTGGTGAGGATTGGCAGTGGAAAATACATATCAAATGTTACTTACATCAAGACGAGCTATGGAAACAAATTCTGCAGTTGGATTAAACCATTTGACTCTGTATCGTAATAAATTGGCGCCATAAGCAAAGTATAAAAATGTATTAGGCTCGTGAATATCTTGTTTCAACATTTTTAACACGAAGCAATGGTAAACATTATCATTGAACAATCGGAATAATGGTAGGAAAAAGTCAAAAACTTATGTATTGAAATGATTATATTTTTATACGATTTAGGATGACATACTTTTCAAAATATGGCACAAACAAACCACATTAAATGACATGAATAGAGAAAGAGAGAAAGAAGGTAGGTATTGTACCCTACTCTACTAGGTGCTCTCTGGATCATAGACCTAAGATCCCGCTTTTCTATGCTCTGGGACCAGACCATAAACGTCATAGTACAGAAGCCCTAGTACTGAGAAATTTATTGATAAACAGCAAGCTCATTTTTCCTAAGTAGCCCACCTCTCCGCCGGGCGCCACTGGAAATACGTTCTGCTTGTAACCAGAGACGCCCGGCAACGGACGTTAGAGAGGCCGCGGAACTAAAAAAAAAAAATAAAGTAGCCCACCTCTTTCGATAAAAAAATCTCTAATCGGGTAGCTAACAGAGTAATCCTGTCAAAATTCGGAATGAAATAGTAAGGAAGGTTGCATTCATTCGCATCAAGCTGCAAATTGGTACGTCTCAAATACACCATTATAAATAAAATATCAAAAGTTCCCATTGATCCGACTTGTGCCTAAAAATTTATTCATGGTAGAAGTTCAACATTTTCAGTATTTTGGATTTTTTACAACAGTGAATTTTATCAAAAAATGGTTACATCCAAAATTGTAGATAATATCTACAAAAATTACCTTACAACTTATATCCTAGGAATTCTCAAAGGGTAAAACGTCTGTCTTGGGCTGTATCTCATGAACCGAGATAGAAAGTTAAAATTTTCACAGATAATGTATTTCTGTTGCCCCTATAACAACAAATAAGTAGGTACTAAAAACAGAATATAATAAATATTTAAGGGGCTCCCATACAACAAACGTGATGTTATTGCCGTTCTGGTACGGAACAACTTTGTGCGCGAGTCCGACTCACACTTGGCCGGCTTTTTTCTCTTTTAAGGATAGATCTACGAAATTAAAAAGAAAACAATTTTGTAAATCACAATTTTTTTCAATTGCTTGACAACTTGAAATTTAGTCACATAACAAATATTTATAAGACCCTTTAGGGAGTCATTTATTTATTAAAAAAAATATTTATGACCTATGTAACGATGTTATCAGAATGTATTAAAATAACACCCGATTACATACATAATATTATGTACATATTTATACTGTTTAAAAATAATATTTTTACTATGATTTCGATTGTGATAACTTTTGCAGCATAGCAGGCGATGCCAATTGTCCATTATTTGGTATCTTCTTTAGTTCTTCAATATAATAATCTGGTAAATTACATTCAATAGCACCTTGTACTATACAATCTACATAAGTTATAGAGGGCCTTCTCTCTTCTGGTAATTGTTCACCATTTTGACGTAGTGGCGGGTTGATTGACTGCTGATAAGTCCGACATTCCACTATTGCGCCATCAGATAGAGTCACTTCTACATTTTTCGGAAAATACCAATTGGAGGGAACACCTTCTTGCCTACAGAAAATTACATGTTGTTTGGTACTTATTGATAAACAAATAATTATTATACGTAATATGTTACAGATTACGCCCAAAGTGTGGTAACACCTACAACTAGGTGAATTCTACTAATTTTCAGTTGGATTGAATTTGCATTCCGATTCAGAGCAATAACATGAGTCGTGATCTCTTGATTTCTGTGTGGTGAAAACAGCAAACTTCTTCTAGAAGTAGCCGTAACTTACAGGGTGGCGTCTAGCCGAAACCGGGTGATGCCCAAGTCATAAGAGTTATCGGAAAAAAATATCTAAGTCGTGTATTTAAAAAATATAGCAATTTAAAAACAATGTAAAGTCAGCTTCAGAGAAAAGGAACCCCCCTTGATAATGACATGAAAGCATTAAAGTTTTTTTAATCATTGTGTATATGGCATGTTGGTCTAGTGGTTATGACCGCTGCTTTGTGGACACGGCAGCCGAGGTTCAAATCCTCGGACACAAGTTCTTTTTTTATTCATATTATTATTTTTTTATTTTCTTAAGCACTTTTTGTTAATTAATATTTAAGGAATCAAATTTTATAGTAGGTATGAGGTTTGTAAGAAAATATAGGCTTATTGCATAAACAATATTAATTTATTTCTCGAATTACATTTCTAGGTTTTTTTCTTTCCTTTTTCCACTCCTGGTTGAGTATACAGTTTTTCTATCTGAGTTAAATTGGGGTTACTTATTTTTAAATTTTACCTGACCTAAATTTATTGACAAAATACAATACCCTAAGTGAAGTATAAAATTTTTACTTAATATTAGATAATTCTAGAAACATAACTACAATATTTATTTACTTATTTATTTAAAGTTGCAAACATTAATTTTTTACACTCTGTATAATCTTTGAATATAAAAGAATGGTTGAAAAATGAAATGTTATTTGTTCCTGTGAATCACAAAGAAAGAACCAACATGCTAAACTATAACAGTATAGCAATATACATCTTCCTCTTTGATAACATTTTCTGATAAGTAGGTAACCCTTTTAACACAACATGTCAGATGGTGCATCGTTAACACATTAGAAGATTACTAAACTTGTAAACAAAAACTTGTAATGGGATTAGGTATTAATAATATATTATTATTATTATGAATGTTAGGACACTTTATACACAGCGTCATCTAGCCTAAAATAAGCACCTTAATGTGATAGGGATACTAGACAACGGATATAATACTTATTTTAAATATTTTTTTTAGATTAATTACACCCAGACACAACAAATAATCGTGTTCGGCACACAAAGATTTGTCCTGGGTAAGAATCGATAAACTGCATTAATAACGGAGAGGATGGCCCTCACTGTCTATCACTTCTTGAAGACGACTTTTCATCCCCGACTCCATATTAAAACATGCGGCACTATTTCGCATTAGTTCCCAAGTTCTGTTTACCTCTTCATCCAATTTTTTTTGACTTTATTTCACTTGAGTCCCAGTTTAAAACCATCTGACCCCATAAGTTTTCTATAGGGTTAAGATCCGGACTTTTAGCCGGCCACTCAAACACCGTTATATCTTCTTGTGCATTTAGCCAGTCTTGCACAATTCGGGACCGATGCACTGAAGAGTTATCCTGAACCAGGTAAATTTGTCCTTCTGGATATGCGACCCGCACTGAAGGCAGCATTACGTCATTCAACTCTTCAAGGTATCGCTCACTGTCGGTGACTGTGTCGCGGACTGCCTCGGTGGCTCAGTGGTATGAGTATGCGACTGCCGCCCCTGAGGTCCCAGGTTCGATTCCGGGTCGAATCGAATTATTTGTGTGATCCACAAATGTTTGTTTCGGAGTTTGGGTATTTTCTATGTATGTTAAGTATGTATTTAGAAATATATAAGTATGTTTATCAGTTCTATAATCTAGATCCCATAATTCTATAATCTAGATCCCATAACACAAGCTTATATTAGCTTAATTTGGGCTAGATGACGTTGTGTGAGAATGTCCAAAAATATTTATTTATTTATTATTTACTGACATCCATCCCCAGTAACCTAAAATAATAAACCTTTTCAAATCTGTTGCAATATGTAAATCAATGTCAGCAGCAATAATAATTAGAAATATATATAATATATATATTTACTTTAACTAATACATACATATATATAAAAACAATCGTAAGTAAAATGTTTTAAGAAAAAACTTTTTAAAATGATATAATAGCATTAATTTTTCGCAGACTGTCTCAGACTGTCTCAGAGAGAACAGCAAGCTGTTCTCTCTGAGACAGTCTTGATAATGCCTCGTTTAGAGGCGAAACAATTGTCGACGTTTTGTTGTCTTTTTAATTCTGCGAAAAATTAATGCTATTCTATAATTTTAAAAAGTTTTTTCTTAAAACATTTTACTTACCATTGTTTTGTCATGGATTTTCGCCAAGTAACGCCTGTTTCTATCCAATATTTTATACATATATTTATATATATTGATATATGTATGTATTAGTTTTATGTTATTATTAATTTATTTTATGTTAAAGAATATAATCGTTTACTTACCTAATGTTAACCGCCCGCTTGTTCTCAAGTCAAATACGTTTTTAGGGTTGAACCGTTGGCCACTTCTTTTCCATAAAATTTTTCGGCCATCCCTATCTGACTTGAAGCATTTTTCGTCGGTAAATATAACAATTTCGTTTTCCCAGTCGAAATTTAAATAACGAGTAGCAAAAGAGTTTCAATTTACTCAAAAACTGATCAAAAACTTAATAAATTGAATAATATTACGAGGAGGACTAACACCAATGCAAAGTACCACGAATTATAAAGTTACCTTCAATCACAGTTTAGTAAATAAGGCAAAGAAGTATTCTAATTGCAACCTTAGTGCGCTGTCACAGATATTATAATACTATAGCCGCAGCTCATACAGCCGATAAGTTTTTGAAGTAAAACATGACGGTAGTACAACAAGCTGTATCAAGCGTAATCTATTGAACTAAACGAGAAATCTATACTAATTTCAACCTTATCTTTTAGTCTATTGAGCAGTTATTATTATCACATATGGTGGAAGTTGAAATTTAAACCTTAAGGTCTAGAAAATTACACCGTAATCAACTTTGTTCGATAAAAGGAGTAATGCTATTCATATTTTCGCCATTATTATCAAGTGAACCGATAGCCTAGTGGTATAAGGCACGGCCTAGGTGATCGGCTGGCGCTGAAGATGAGAGTTCGTATCCTCAAACAGCACATAAATTAATGTGGTATTTTTTTGTGAGTAAATTGTATCTTGGTATACAATTGAGCCGAAAGACGAAAAATATCAGAAAATTACAAATTAATATGAACATGCAAAAAAAGGCAGATGAAGCTGCTCGCTCGTTCGCAGCTCAGCGAACGATCGCATCACGTGACGTCATTCGTGAGTCATGTGACGCGGCGATATTCAGTATATTAAGTAAACATTTTATATTTCACTTAGGGTATTGTATTTTGTCAATAAATTTAGGTCAGGTAAAATTTAAAAATAAGTAACCCCGATTTAACTCAGATAGAAAAACTGTATACTCAACCAGGAATGGAAAGAGGAAAGAAAAAAACCTAGAAATGTAATTCGAGAAATAAATTAATATTGTTTATGCAATAAGCCTATCTTTTCTTACAAACCTCATACCTACTATAAAATTTGATTCCTTAAATATTAATTAACAAAAAGTGAAATTAAATAAATCTAACTACTTTGCAATATTCCGCCACATGCAAATTACCCAACTCTCGTATTTATTCATGCACAAGTCCGCCCTCCAAACCCACTTAGGCCGAAAGAATAGAGAAATAATTTTGAAAATAGAATAAATATGAGAGTTGTGTTATCGTGCAAAAAATAATAAAAACCTCGACACGTGTTTCGCCCCCAACCAGGGGCATCATCAGGAGATGTCGATGGCTCGGCGCACGGCGACCGAATGAGCCACAACTCGTAAACCGCACCTATTTATATCCTAGGTTTTTTATTTCTACCCACAACCATAATACTAAATTATTTTATGTCTACCCACCATCGTTGTTTGAATGACCCGCAGCAAAGGGGAAGAGGCGAAATTAAGTTGATCATTTAAAATATTAGGGTTCAAGCGTCTATGTTTGTAAATCTCTAATTGTTCCAAAACCGAAAGCCTCAGTCCTTTGTTGCAGGTGTGCAGAACGTCATAAGTGTGAGGATTAGGTAGGGAGTGACCGGAATCCAACAAATGTTTTGCGAAATGAGACCGTTCTGGGCGATTGTTTCTAAAAGCTGATATATGTTCTTTATACCGCGTCGCGAAGCTACGGCCGGTTTGGCCAATATAAACACCCTCACAATCCCCACACTTAAGCCTATACACACCTGACTTCCTGTCATCCCCAATTTTCTCCTTAACATTGCAAATGTTTCTCCGGATAGTGTTGTCCGTTCTAAACGCGACATGAATATTATTTTTACGTAAAATTTTGGCAACTTTATCAGATATCGGACCTAAATAAGTTAGACTAGCTCTATACCGATGGACGTCACGATCCGGGGGAACAGCATATAGTAAACTACGCGTAATTGAGGCTCGCCGCCTTCCAACTAAGTTGTCCACAAGCTTGGTACTGTAACCATTAGATTAACTTTATAACAAAAAGTGCTTAAGAAAATAAAAAAATAATTATATGAATAAAAAAAGAACTTGTGTCCGAGGATTTGATCCTCGGTTGCCGTGTCCACAAAGCAGCGGTCATAACCACTAGACCAACATGCCATATACACAATGATTCAAAAAACTTTAATGCTTTCATGTCATTATCAAGGGGGGTTCCTTTTCTCTGAAGCTGACTGTACCTACACCTACGGTACCTACCTACGGTAATGATCTTTTCACTCCCGTGTCTACTATTTTTGATTTTAATACCTTTTAAAGTTATGTAGTCAGTTAAGGCAGTTTGGGAAAAACTTTTATCAAACCATATATTTTTAACTATTTACCTACTCTTCGATTTTTGCTGAGCGCGTGGTGGTGGCTTTTTAGGTTACCTGAGGCGTTTCGCAAAAGTCGGGTTCCAGACTCTCATTTAGGCCGATACCTCACCGAGACGCCATGGCGACGTCGCCAGTCGGTCGCCAACTAGTTCTCATTGAGATATATGACGGCTAAGAATTATTAATGTTAATTACGTAAGTACTTAACACAAATTAATAGCTTAGGTAGTTTAAAATGTAAATGTTTAGTATAAAATGCTGATATCCGTGCATAGGCCGATACCTCACCGAGACGCCATGGCGACGTGGCCAGCGACGTCGCCAACTAGTTCTCATTGAGATATATGACACTTGGCGACCGACTGGCGACGTTGCCAGTCGGTCGCCAAGTGAGTTAGCCGTCATATATCTCAATGAGAACTAGTTGGCGACCGACTGGCGACGTCGCCATGGCGTCTCGGTGAGGTATCGGCCTTAGGCCGATACCTCACCGAGACGCCATGGCGACGTGGCCAGCGACGTCGTAACATAGGTAGTGCGGCTGTGGGAATTTAAAGAATTATTAATGTTAATTACGTAAGTACTTAACACAAATTAATAGCTTAGGTAGTTTAAAATGTAAATGTTTAGTATAAAATGCTGATATCCGTGCATTAGGCCGATACCTCACCGAGACGCCATGGCGACGTGGCCAGCGACGTCGCCAACTAGTTCTCATTGAGATATATGACACTTGGCGACCGACTGGCGACGTTGCCAGTCGGTCGCCAAGTGAGTTAGCCGTCATATATCTCAATGAGTACTAGTTGGCGACGTCGCTGGCCACGTCGCCATGGCGTCTCGGTGAGGTATCGGCCTATACCGAACAACGTTTCTTAGCTTGTCCCGCACCTGGAGCTAGATAATAACTAGTTCTTCTGTGCTGGACTATCAATCAAGCAAGAACTATTTACTCGATCTTTTTTAAATTGCTATATTTTTTAAAGAAATACATGACTTGGATTTTTTTAAATTTTTCTGTTAGGCCGATACCTCACCGAGACGCCATGGCGACGTCGCCAGTCGGTCGCCAACTAGTTCTCATTGAGATATATGACGGCTAAGAATTATTAATGTTAATTACGTAAGTACTTAACACAAATTAATAGCTTAGGTAGTTTAAAATGTAAATGTTTAGTATAAAATGCTGATATCCGTGCATTAGGCCGATACCTCACCGAGACGCCATGGCGACGTGGCCAGCGACGTCGCCAACTAGTTCTCATTGAGATATATGACACTTGGCGACCGACTGGCGACGTTGCCAGTCGGTCGCCAAGTGAGTTAGCCGTCATATATCTCAATGAGAACTAGTTGGCGACCGACTGGCGACGTCGCCATGGCGTCTCGGTGAGGTATCGGCCTTAAGTCTTATAACTTGACGCCGACATAGATGGGACACCTTGTATACATAATGACGTAGGTTTTTTTTTTTATTTTTTTTTATTTTTATGTCGACAAATTGACGCCACCCGCCTGATGGTAAGCTGAGGCGACGTCTGGCAATTGAGGGCGACTCTCACAGTACACAGGAATACTATAGAGAGTGGCCCTCAACTTGACGACCCAGTAATGTGCCTCTTCACGCTTCGCTTAAAGAGCCCAGGGTTATATGTTGGAGGAAACACGTGCGCAGGCAGGGCGTTCCAAGCCACCATCGTTCGGCAGAGAAACGATCGTTTAAAACGCTCGGTTCTCGCGAAGACGGTTTCCACGGTATGAGGGTGACATCTCTGCCCGGCACGCGTTGTTCGGGATCGGAAGGGAGAGGGTGGGATCAGGTTGAAGAGCTCTTCAGAACACTCACCGTGGTAAATACGGTAGAACGCGGCCAAGGAAGCAATTGTTCGGCACTGGGCTAGCGGCTCAAGGCTTCCCGTTACCTCCGGACAGTCTATAATGCGAACAGCGCGTCGCTGCATAGCGTCGAGTGCGTTTTGTACAGCAGACACCTCTGGTGCGGTGTAAAGAATCGCTTTACCTTGTTCAGTATTCCTAGTTTCCGGGAAGCTAGCCCAATACATCTCTCAATGTATTTTGTGTTATTGAGCTCTCGACGAACGTCTATGCCAAGGATGTCTAGATTGTCCTTCATTGGTAATATTGCATTCTGAAGAGTGGGTAGGGGAAGGAAAGGGGATTTTTTCGCTGTAAATGCACACGCCTGTGTTTTGTGGGCATTGAACTCGACCAAGTTCTCGGCACCCCATTGGGAGATACTGTCGAGGTTTCGGTCGAGATCACCCACGAGATGTCGTCTCTCCTCCTCTATCACAGATCGCCCCGCCGTCGGACGAACCGAGTAACTCCCGTGCAATGTACTGTCATCTGCATAGCAATGAATGTTCCCGAGGGAAAGCATATCATTGATATGCAGAAGAAAGAGAGTTGGTGACAGTACGGACCCCTGCGGTACCCCGGCATTCACTTGCAAGAAGCGAGAAGCCTGGCCATCGCAGAGGACCCGCACTCGGCGCTCGTTTAAAAAACTGGCAATCCAGCTGCACAGTTGAGGATGTAGACATATGCCGGAAGCTTGGAAAGGAGCGAAGCATGCCAGACCCTATCGAAAGCTTTGGCGATGTCCAGGCTAATAGCCAAGGACTCGCCGAACTTTTCCATAGCCTCACCCCATACATGCGTGACGAATGCCAGGAGGTCACCCGTTGATCGTTTTGGCCTGAAGCCATATTGCCGATCATTGATTAGCGAGTGATCCTCCAGGTATCGCATGAGCTGCTTATTAATAAGAAGCTCGAGCACCTTGCAAATGACTGAGGTGACAGCTATGAGTCGATAGTTGCCTGGATCGGATCGATCCCCTTTCTTGGGGATCGGTTGTACGTTCGCCTCCTTCCAGGCCTCCGGCACGAGGCCTGTAGAGTATGACAGGCGGTACAGACGCGTTAATACTGGAGACAACTCAGCAGCACATTTTCGTAGCACCACCGCCGGAATGCCGTCAGGGCCACTGGCTTTCCGCGTGTCGAGTGACCGCAGCACTGCCCGTACATCACATTGCCTGATAACAATATCAGGCATAGTGTGGCCACAGTTGGCGATGGCGGGGGGCTGCAGGCCACGGTCATCGACCCGGGAATTAGCCGCAAAGAGGTCTGCGAGCATGTCCGCCTTCACTTGGGCTTTGTGAGCCAGTGATCCATCAGGAAAACGCAGTGGTGGCAGCGAGGGTTGACAAAAAAAAAAAAAAAATGTATGTATTATGATACCACTGCCGTTGTGGTCCGACCCGACCGGTCGTGCATTTGCGGCCGGCATGTTTTTGCTTGGTACATGAGGTTTACCTTTAAATGTCCTAGCAACTTTCTCTACAGGGTAAAGGGTATATAATACATGGTTGCAACTTTCTCTTCAGGGTAAAGGGTATATAATGCATGGTTTAAAACGGCTGTTTAAAACCTACAATGTTCTACTGAACACTGTTGGTTTTAAACCGTGTAGCCAGCAAAGCGCTCCTTTTACTACCGCATTTGCAATTGTGTATTTATCCCTTGAAGTTGCTATCAGGTTAAGGGTTATACACGGTTTAAAACGGCTGTTTAACAGTTGTTTTAAACCAAATGACGTCATACCTGTTCTATGGAACACTGTCGGTTTTAAACTGTGTATCTTTAATAATCAAAATAATGTGGTTCAGTCACACGTCAGTCAAACAGCTTCAGTCAAGGTAAAGGAATTCTAGATAATGATATTAGAACATGAAAATACCAATCTAATGTCTTCATATGTTCATTATTAAGTCTCCAAACTGCTCCCCAAACGTGTGAAGTATTTGTAGGTATAATAGTAGCTGATGTGCCCCGCCAGTGGTCTGAGTATCTTAAGAAATCAAGTTGATGATTCTGGAAGATAATAAATGTAAGTTAAGACATGACTGATAATGCTTCTTGTTGTTGGTGTGTTCACCCAACTCAGCTTAGTGTGGGTAAGAGCTAACTACACTAACCATTTTGTACTATTTAGTTATAGCTTTATTTATGTACACATAAATTTCTTTTGTTTATTGTTGTTGATTGTTCATAGTTTGTTGTATAGCCCCTTTGGGTAAAAGCCTCCTCCATCCCTTTCTAACTTTCTCTTGTCCTTAGCAGTGTGAATTTAACAGGCTGTACTAAGGCTCACTTAATGCTACAGCTGATTATTTTTAAACCAGTGTTGGTGGAACTTTGTTTTCAACAAATGAATTTTGTTGAAAACAATGAGTGTGCAAACTCAATCGTAAACATAAAAACTAATAGTCTTAGGACGATTCCACTTTGTTGATAATGAGTTATCAATTTAATTACCTTCCAAAATCTATATATTATTTTCAAAGGGGACACCGGATGGACGATCTACCCACGACCTCAGACTAAAAGAATAACCCCACGACTTGCGAACTATTACGTCCATTTCCCCAGAAAAATTCCTGAATATTAATTTAGGAATCTATAGGTACAAAGTTTATTACTAGTAAAGTAGTACTCACTTCGAGCCGACCATTTCCAATGAATTCTGCCGAAGGGTTCTTTAAATGTATTCTCTTTTTTAGTAAATTGCTACCATATGCGAAGTAAAGAAAAGTATTTTCAACAGGTTTGTACATTTTCAGTTATTATTACTTATCCAAAATGGAATGTTCATGAATAGTATGTGAAGAATCCAGTCTGTGGTATTTTTTTACTTTCAGCAATAGCACATTCATTTTAATAAATAATAAATATTGTAAAGAAAGAAAAAGCATTTATTTGTATAAATGCTTTTTCTTTCTTCCTGGTATAATTTTATTATTGTAATGTGCCTCACGTAATGTGTACAAAAATATATACCTGACAGAAAATAGTAATAGGAAAGAAAACTATATAAAAAAATAAACAAAGGCACACAGATTAAAAAAAATGGAAATAAAAATTTGAATATAGAGAAACAAAATAGATCCTGGAGTCGGGACGGACACCCAGACGTGCCGCGCCGTTCAGTGCCCTCTCCGTGCACAAACTAGGCACTCTCTCAGCTCATGAGCTTGCTGTAGTGGTGGAACAGCGCTGGTTTTCAGAGGGCCTATTTGACGAGATGGCACTACTATAATACTTTACCATTATAGTTTTAATTTCTAATGTGATATAACATTATAGTTTCAATTTCAATAAATAAATAAAATAGAATACAACTTGTAACAACCAGGATAACCTCAATCTTAAGATTGAGGTTATCCTGGTATGGTATGGTACACAGCTGATTGACAGTTGACAGTAACACACATTGACATGACATTAGATTAACGTAACTATTTGGTAGTATGGTCAACCGAGCTTCGCCTCATGGACGCATTTTAAAACAACAACAGCAATCGACGTCCACCACTGAACCGAATATATACTGGAAATGGGACCGATGACAATAAAATAAGCCTATTAGAAAATCCCCATCGCCGTACAGCTCTTATGGTATCGACAAAAAATTTACCAGATAATTTTGTTATCGACATTGTACATTGTTACAATAAAGGTTACAAGTCGACATAATTGTCAAAAAGTGACTTAATTATCAAATTGTCACGCTAAGGCTGTTCAATATACGCGACAAATAAGGCAAAAACCGTCGGACTGCAGAGATTTTATTTAGTGGTAATTAACATCTGTCAGGACCCTGTTAAATGAATCGGACCATCCTACAGGAAGACATAATGTCTGTAAGTGAAAATTCGACAATTTTTCTGTTTAATAAAACTTACAGGTGACAAAATTGTCATGGTGGAAAATTTACAAATATGTCGCATTGTCACGATATTCCTACATATTTCTGTTCAATAAAACTTTTTGAGCGACAGGTGACAGGCGACTATTTTGTCGTGAAAAACTTGTCCAATCTGCTTTATTGAACAGAAAATTTTCATGACGTCACGACATATTTGTAGAATTGTCGGACATTTCTGTTAGGAGCTTTACCCTCTGTCGCGAAATCATATTTTGAATATTGAAGTTGTAAGAATATAATATTTATATAAAAAACGGTATATGGATGAACATACTAAACGTGTGTTAGCAGTGTGGGGCTGTCCAAATATTACTATTTTTGAGATATTGCAGTTATAATGTTAGACAGGTGGATACTCATATTACTATGAATAATGAATTAGTTCAAATAGTCCATACCACAGTTTTTATTGGGATAACTCTAGATAGTAAACTGCAATGGGGTTCTATCACAGCCTTGGCAGGAAGACTTAGCTCAGCTGCCTATTCGGTTAGAAAGATAAGGTCACTGACTGACGAAAAAACAGCACGATTAGTTTATTTTAGCAACTTTCATAGCGGTATGTCATATGGTCTGCTGCTGTGGGGGTCAGCTGCCGATATTGAGACAATATTCATATTACAGAATGAGCTATACGAGCAATCTATAGACTCAGACCCCGTGACTCGCTGAAAGAACTATTTAAAGAAATTAATATTTTAACAGTTGCTTCTCAATATGTTTACGACAACATCTTATATGTACGGAAGAACATAGATCTCTTCAAAAAAAATTCCGATTACCATAATTTTAATACAAGAAATAAAAATAAACTGGCAATAACAAAAATTAGACTTCATAAAGTTGGTAATTCGTTTGTAGGCAAATGTATAAAAATATTTAATAAAATTCCTCAGGATTTGGTTGACATGCCTCTTAATAAGTTTAAAATAGTGGTGAAAAATGTTTGATGAAGAAAGGCAGTAGCCTTTCTTCATCAAACATTTTTCACCACTACATATTACATTATAGTAATAATGTAAACGAATATCTTAATGATAAAAATACATGGTCACCCTAATCTTCTGTTGTTAGCCACTCGTACAATATAATAAAAATGTAAACAAAACAGTATTAAAAAAGAAAATGGAATGAAATCTACCTGAGTTTCTTGCTGGATCTTCTCAGGAGAACCAAATTACCGAACCAGCGAAAGAATCATTTTCAAATGGTTATTTATGTACTTTTTAGTATTTTTTTTTTTTTTTATGACTAAATTTGAGTGCGTTTGACCACAATCTTACCTGAATGTTAAGTAACGATGCGGTCTAAGATGAAGCACGCAAACTCAAATAATGCCTATTTACTCTTGCCTTGAAAATCCCAAGATTATATGTATCGGGGAACAATGACGCTGGAAGGGAATTCCATTCCTTAGCGGTTCGCATGATGAAAGAAGAAGCGAATCGAGAGGTACGAAGAGGTGGAATATCGACCACATACGGATGGAATCTCAGACCACGCCTTGATGTCCGATGATGGAATGGTGCCGGTGGAATTAATTCATGCAATTCCTGCGCACACCCTCCGAAATGTAACCTGTAGAAGACACACAGACTCGCAACCAGACGGCGATGGTCGAGGCTCTGAAGTCGGTTGCTTGTGAGCGCCTCATCGCTTATAAGTTTTCTGGCGCGTCTGTCAATAGCTTCCAGGGCCTCAAGCTGGTAGCGAGCGGATCCATCCCAAAGGTGCGAGCAGTACTCCATGCAGGAGCGTACCTGTGCTGAGTAAAGACTAAGTAGTTGACTCGAAGTAAAATATTTACGCACCTTAGAGAGGATGCCTAGTTTTTTCGAAGCTGTTTTAGCCCTGGATTCTATGTAGCTTCCAAAGTTCAGGTTGGATGGAACAGTCCACACCAAGGAGCTGAAGATGCTGAGTCACAGGTACAGGGACATCCCAGAAAGTAGGAGCCTTGGTGAACGGGCTCTTTTTAGCGGAGAAAAGACACGCCTGGGTTTTCGTAGTGTTGAATGTGACAAGGTTAGCATCGCCCTAGTCAGACACTGCCGGAAGGGTTAAGTTAGTGCGTTCAACCATTGCCACTCTACGATCGTCGATTTCCGGTTTTTTGGCCTTTGTGCTGGAGAAATATCTCTCTGCAACCGTGCTATCGTCCGCATACCCAAACATACCGGGTCTGAGCAGGTCGTTTATATGTAGCAGGAATAACGTTGCCGAGAGAACAGATCCCTGAGGTACCCCAGCGTTAATTGCTAGTAGATCAGACGAGCAGCCGTCAACAACCATTCGAATAGATCGTTCCCTCAGGAAATCTGAAATCCAAGCACAAAGATTAGCCGGAACTCCGTAAGCAGGAAGCTTGGTTATAAGGGCTTCGTGCCAGACCCTGTCGAAAGTCTTTGAAATGTCAAGTGACACAGCAAGTGCCTCACCATATCTTTCAAGAGCCTCACCCCAGATGTGCGTGGCATACACTAGAAGATCTCCAGTAGAGCGGCGTTGGCGAAACCCGTATTGCCGATCACTTAGGAGGTCATTATATTCGAGGTATGCCAGTAAACGTTTGTTTATTACACGCTCCATCACCTTGCAGAGAATGGAGGTGATTGCAATTGGGCGGTAGTTGACAGGGTCTGCACGAATACCCTTTTTCGGTACTGGCTGTACGTTAGCTACCTTCCAAGCTTTCGGAACTTTACCAGCCCGAAAGGACATACGGAACAGTCGTGTCAAGACAGGAGACAACTCGGCTGCGCAGTTCCTCAGAACAATGGCTGGAATACCGTCGGGACCACTGGCTTTATTCACATTTAGAGTGCGTAGTATTTTGAGAACCTCCTTTTGATGAATGCGGATTTCTGGCATTTTGCAATCACTAGGAGGTAGCTGAGGTGGTGTTTTAGTACCAGCATCTAGCCGTGAATTTTCAGCAAACAGAGAGGCAAACAGATTAGCCTTTTCCACAGCTGTGTGTGCCAGTGTTCCATCAGGTTTCTGCAAAGGAGGGAGTGAGGATCGACAAAAGTTCGCCTCAACACATTTGGCTAGAGACCAGAACTCCTTACTCCCAGATGGGTAAGACGAGAGTCTGGCCCCCACGCGGCCAACGTGATTGAAGCGCGCCTTCATCAGGACCCTTTTGCAGGACTACCTTGTTAAAGGCTTTCTTTTATGCGTGTCCGAAGATTTTCGATTTCTGGCATCAACTCAAGCTCCATAAGCTGACTGTTTGTCTGCCTCAGCTTTCAAACAGTCAGAGCCAAACCAGGGCTGAGCTCTGATGCCAGATGGCCGGTCAGAAAACGGAATAAAGTATTCCATCGCCCGACCGATAACCCCGGCAACAGCAGACGCGCAGCTCGACGGATCGCCAGAAGAAAAGCAGACTGACAGCCATGGGTAAGATGCAAGGAAATGACGCATCTGATCCCAATTAATTTAATAATTATAATATTGCTTGACATACAATTGTAAAATTTTGACATTCATATGTGCTCTTTATGTGCCTAGATTATATATTTAAGTATGTATAGATATATTTATGTACATTCTGGTAAAAATCTAAACATTTTGAGAGGCAACTTCACAAATGTGAAGAGTAGACTTGTGTTTGTGCTAATGCAGATAGTATAATATAATAACGTTAATCTATTACCAAGTTAATTGCGAGTCAATAATCTAAAAAATCTAGAAATAACATAAATTATAAATTTATTGATAATATTAATTAAGCAACATCGAGTCAGGCTGGTCTTAGGATGGGTGACCATTTCTTAAGACTCTCCGTGCCTCGGAGAGCACGTTAAGCCGTCGGTCCCGGTCGTCACACAAACATCTATGGCAGTCGTTAGGGGTAGTTGGAGCCCTAAATAAAAAATCCGACCGGTCTAACTACAGAACTTCGATGTCGCCCATGGGTTGTGGAGGTCAGATGGCAGTCGCTTCACTGAAAATATCGATGTTCAGCCGAATCGCAGTTAGACTGGAAAGCCGGCCCCACCTAAGTTGGGAAACCTCGGTGAATGATGATGATTCATAATTATTTAATTTATTAAATTATTGTGACAACCCTACAAGCGAAAAACAAAAAAAAAATTAAATTAAATTATTAAATAGAGATTAAGTACTCCATAATTAAACTATGTAACAAAGTTTTATTTTATGTACTTACCTAACTTAAACTTGACAACCCTAGCTATCCCTCTGCCTATCCCCTCGATGATATATACATAACTATTGGTGTGTATTATGTCTGTAATTTTACACTAAACCGTTAATATTATTTAGTTTTAACCTATTGTGACAATCCCTTTTTTTTTAAATTCCGCGGCCGGGGTCCGCGCCCGCTCTAACATCCGTTGCCGGGCGTTTCTGGACAACCCTAAAAGAGGTAGGTAACAATTTAACAACAAAGCCCAAAAAGTATCTCAATCACTGAGATTCGAACTCGACGCCCCTTAGTCGTAGACATTGTCGCCGTTGTTCGTCCTAAGCCAAATCGTCTTATAGATTTACTGTGAAGCAACCGTTCATTAGCTATTAAAATTACCTTAGTGACAAAATACTCTTTTTGTTTTATAATAATTAATTATTTATATTTAAATTAATATTCAGTGAATATTTTACGCATCTACCTGTTGCTGTTATAAATATTAAGAAAAAAGTTGCGTTTGTCGTATGGGAGCCCATTTAAATTTTTATTATATTCTTTTTATTGTTGTTATAGAGGCAGCAGAAATACATCATATGTAAAAAATTCAACTTTCTAACTATCACGGTTCACGAGATACAGCGCAATACAGACGGAGGGACAGCAAAGTCTCAGTAATAGGGTTCCCGTTTTACCCTTTAGGTACGGAACCCTAAAAAGTTGTAGGTATATAAATCTCATGAATAATGTAGCTACAGGTTTATTATTTATTTTAACTGCTTCGATGGCGTAGTCGATAGTGCATCGGCTTTTGACACCGGAGTCTCAGTATCGATTCCCGCGTCGTTCTTTTTTTATTATTTTACTAAAGTCTTTCATAATAATGAATAAATTCGCTAAATATGCTATCCCTCGGGAGCATTCATTGCTATGCAGATGACAGCACATTGCACGGGAGCTACTGGGCTCGTCCGGCGGCAG
>OY748287.1:8235812-8354801 GCA_963556515.1 Nudaria mundana | reverse complement strand
CCCGAACAACGCGTGCCGGGCAGAGATGCCACTCCCACACAGTGGATAGAATGTTCGCGAGAACCGAGCGTTTTAAACGTTCGTTTTTCTGCCAAACGATAGTGGCCTGGAACGCCTTGCCTGTGCACGTGTTTCCTCCCACATATAATCCTGGGTTCTTTAAGCGGAGCGTGAAGAGGCACATCAGTAGGTCGTCAAGTTGAGGGCCACTCTCTATAGTATTGTATGCTGTGAGAGTGGCCCACAATCGCTAGACGTCGTCACGACTTACCACCAGGCGGGCGGCGTCAATTTGGCGAACCCAATATTAAAAAAAAAAAAAAAATATTTTCAAAAATAACTATTTTACGGTAGGTGAAACAATTTTTTTATGATTCGGATCTACGTCAGTAACGCCGACGCCACACTCTTCAAGTATCTACTTCTTCTTCTTTTTAAAAACGTGGCTCAATCGATGTTCATTGATGATTTCGCCAATGTAAAGGTAATGCTTGATTTTTCCCGCACAGAAAAACTAGTTACTCGGAACTAATTTGCGGTGCGGGACAAGGAAATGTTGTTCGGTATTGCAATTGAGCGTTTGGGCCTGGATTTTTGCCCAACGCCAGAGGTAACCTAAAAGGAAACCAGCCACACACTCCGCAAAAATCCAAGTCCAAGTACCTATCTACTTCATGAGAAAATTATCTTGAAGGTAAAGATTAAAAGAAGACACGAATTCGTATCCAAAGTAAGCGCAACCTAAATACTCCAGTCAGAAATTGTCTGACAATTCTACAAATATGTCGTGACGTCATGACAATTTTTGTTTTAGGAAACAATTTTAGCGACAATTTTTTTGTATTAAACTTTTTATAAACACTTTCTTACACTGACAATATTAACAATATGATTTGGCGACAGAGTCCTGTCGGAATTGTCGGACAATTCTACAAATATGTCGTGACGTCATGACAATTTTATGTTTAAGGAACCAAATTTCTTGGCAAGTTTTTCACAAAAAATAGGGGTGCGTCTCATAAGGTATAAACTCATTTGGTCTAATTTCATTTTATTATCGTTCATAAGATATAACCAACTGTTGATATAATTTCTTTACGTATCTATAACATTTATTTATTCTAAAACTCAATTAGTATAACGTTGTTTGATATAACGTTTATGTAATCGAAAATCATTTGGTCTAACGTTCAATATAATTATATAAAACTCCGACTCGGGCTTTTTAAGCCACCCAGAAATAGGAAAGCGAAGCGATTATCAGCGATAAATCAAATGATTTATTACAGCAAACAATCTTCAGACAATAAACGTTTGGTGAAAACAAAATAGGTAGGTTAGGTTAGATTAAAACTGACCTCCTACGCACGAGCCGAGCGAGCGAAGCGAGCGGTGCCGCGGTAGCGGCTGGCGAGTGCCAGAAACGACTTGCATTAATAGAAAAAAGAGATTGTTTTTATGGGTTACCCGGAACTGAACTATTTAGATTAGGATAATTATTTATTTAAAAAAAATGGTTATTTGACTAAATAAAAAATGTTATAAGTATTAGTTGGTAAACAAGTTATAGTTTAAACGTTCATTTCCCAAACATTAGGTTTGCGTTACAATTTTTTGTGAATAGATTTTTTGCTAAGTAATAATTTGGCAAATGCAATTATGCGAAATTTTTTTAGTAACCAAAGCTGAAGTTTATGTTAATTAAATTAGATAAGTATTGTAAATATAGGTACTTAATAACAAAAGAAATCATTATAAAAGAAAGTCATGATAATTCGTTACA
This sequence comes from Nudaria mundana, assembly GCA_963556515.1. Taxonomy (NCBI): domain Eukaryota; kingdom Metazoa; phylum Arthropoda; class Insecta; order Lepidoptera; family Erebidae; genus Nudaria; species Nudaria mundana. The sequence continues at coordinate 8,353,018 of OY748287.1, read as the reverse complement.
GCAAATGTAATCTAAATTCTACGTAATAATATAATAGGAAAATACTATTATGAACATAATAAAAAAAAATACGTAAAAAAAAAATAAAAGAAACAAGAGGAAACTTACTTAAATTACTATAGGTACATACTGGACACCACTAAATAATAATATAAATATACGAGTTTTATTTTAGATAGCTAGATTTAATATAAAAAAATATTTACACATTACCGACCGATTAATTACGAGGCGAGGATACAGTCATGAGTAAAGGATTTTTAAAGACGTGGATTGCATATAAAAATCATCTCTCAGAAAACTACTAATTTCCGGAACTAGATAGGTGCGCGAACATGTACATTTAGCACCAGACTCTCACATACTACTTTCACAACTATTATCCTGTCGTTCACTCTTTTCACCTCGGTCACTCCTTCTTTCAGATTAACGTCCAGTACTACACCAACTCCATTTCTTTTTCCATCACTCCCACTGTAATATAACTTATATCCTTCACCAATCTCTCTTGCACTTGCGCCCTTCCACTTAGTCTCTTGCAAACAAGCTACATTTATTCTTCTTCTTTTAAACACATCCGCTAATTCTTTTCCTTTCCCAGTCATAGACCCAACATTCCAACTTGCATATCTCAGTCTTACTTCTCTTTCGCTATGGGCTTGCGTCTTATGCGGGCACTACACTCGCCCGCGAACCGCGGTCGTGATTCACGGCCGCAGTTCGCGCATGGACACGGCGCGAAAAATATAGCCCTCTACACTCGCAACCTTTCGCATTTACGTTCGCGCCTTTGGGTAAAATAGACGTGGATGTTGCTGCTGCTCTGACATTAGGGACTCCTTTTTTTTCTTTAAATCTGGCACAGGAATTTCCATTATTGCACTAATTCTCTTCCATGCATCGTGTATCTTATTTTTATTATTTTTTGTTATGTATTTTTATGTCCGCTTGCTTCTACGTCTCCCACACAACTGTGAACACAGTGCGAGTGTGGATGCGTTCGCGTTCGCGCTTCGCAAACCCTTTGACGCGGACTAAAAAACCGCCACCTGACGGGGAACGCCGCGATGCGCGACCGCGATGCCGCGAAGCGCGACCGCGATGCCGCGAAACCATCCAGACACGCGATTCGCGGCCTTCGCGGACTTTCGCGCCGCGAGTGTAGAGCCGGCTTTACGTCAAACAAGTGTGTATTTTATTCGGTAATAATATTTTTTTTATGAACTTTTTTTTTCTTCCCTGGCGGTCGCGACATTTCGAAACGGGTTCTGGTCGACCAGCTGATGGTGCTGGCTCCTGGTTGATATAACCCTTACGTAACACCCGGTATAGGTACTAGACGATATACCTATATTTATACACTAGGTACTTTTTCGGGTTGATATAACCCTTACGTAACACCCGGTATAGGTACTAGACGATATACCTATATTTATACACTAGGTACTTTTGTACCTAGTGTATTACTCAAAAGAGTAAATCACTATTTTATATAATATGAAACAATGAATCCCTTAAATTAAGTTATTAAAAGACATATAAATTACTACTCCACATGAATTTCGATCGCTATGATACAACTTTTAAAATGACACTTGACATTTTGACACATATTGATAGGAACGATCTCACTCATGATAGTTCTTCTCACTGCCGTGGCGCATGTGCGGTGTTCGACCACAGATTAAGAAATAGTTACTACGTAACAGATACATCACTCCCATACAAAAGCGAAAATAACTACTCTATATTAACCTATAAAATTTTAATAATAATACCTGCTGCACAGAACGAAAAGAATTGTACCTTAAACACGTGTTCATAGAGTCGAGACTGTGTTGCCCGCCGTGCGAGTGACGCCATCGTAAGAATGCGCTAGGGTTGTTACGAATCAACCATTTTTTTTATTAGTCAATCAAACATGTTTTAGTTTTACATAATGATATATATTTTTTTATTGATCAATAAATAAAAATGACAAAAATATCACGTTTGTTGTATGTATGGGTTGTACCCTAAAATATTTATTTTATTCTGGTTTTTAGTATTTGTTGTTATAGCGGCATATATAATACATTATTTACTATGTCACGGTTCAAGGTATACTAATTATCACGGTTCATGAAATACAGCCTGGTGACAGACGGACGGACGGACAGACAGACAGACAGACAGACAGACGGACAGTGAAGTCTTAGTAATAGGGTTCTGTATTTTCCCTTTGGGTACGGAGCCCTAAAAAGAAAATAAATAATGGATATGTCATCAAAAATGATATTAAGGTTTCTAATATCATTTCTTTTCTAAACTTTGAACGAGATCTAGTAAGTAGATTTTTTTAATACGCCATAAATCGTAAAAATTAAAATATTCTGTTACTTGCTGCTACGGAACCCTTCATGGGCGAGTCCGACTCGCACTTGGCCGCTTTTTTTGTTAGCCAAACATAACGTAATCCTGGTGCACGAAAAACAAAAAGAAATGTAAGTAAATGAAACCCAAGTTAAAAATGCATTTTGTTATTATTAAAATAGTGCATACCTCCTATAATCCGCACAATCTGCATTTCGAAGCGTAAGCGTGGGAAACGTGCAGTGCGGTGCGATGCGAGCGCTCAGGCGGGCGTGCGGCAGTGGCAGCCCTCTGCCAGTTTGTATCGTCGACGATCGCCGAGCGGTAGGAGGTATATAGCGCGCGGCCTTGAGCGAGTGACGGAGGCCTGGGTTCGACTGAGCACGGATTGTTATTGTTACAGAATGCCGTTTTAAAATTTCACTGCGGATTCAGCGCTGGGTGAGCTTCGACTTCGAGATTGGTTTTTACAGAATATGTCTGCAGGGTGAGATTCGAATTAGACTGTTTTTTACAGAATGTGTCTGCTGCTTCGGCGGTGTGGTCGAAGATGCATCGGCTTTCGATTCCAGAGTCTCGGGTTCGAACTTCATCAAAGCATTCCCTGTCCCACGTTTAAACGTAATTCTACTTGCACTTCCTGTAGGCAAGCCTGGATAGTTATGACGGTATTTAGGACGGGAACGGGAGGGACGGACGGGAATACGTGAGTGGGATCGGCGCGGCGGCGGCACGGGTAATCTCACTATCTCACTACGCTATCCACCCTGGTAGCAAGAGGGCAGTACTTGGGCTGGGCAGTAATAAATAAAGCACGTTTTCACAATGTTATAAGAGAACTTTATTATTGTAATTACTGTATATCTATAGCATGAACTGGCAAGTAATAACAAAATGAAGTTAATTTTACTAGAATTACGCTAGAGAACCATGTTCACACAATTGTTATAGAGAGGATAATACGTCTATAAGACAACAAAATAAAAGTGATGTCAAAATTTACATATTTCCAATTATAAGTATTATTTTTGAAGAAGCTAAATCTCATCACAAATACCAGAAATCCACTACATAAACAGAGAATTTAGAATTTATTTTATACAAAACTGTCGTACGACACTCAGGGATAAGGACACGTGGCAAAGTTACAAGAACTCTGTCCCTTCATACTAGTAGGTACGCATAAAGTAGTACTTAACTAACCATTTTAATAAGAACCCTGTCAATGTCAATTCTACTACTAGCACTCCATCCGAAGCGCCATTAAACCATTGATAAAGACCTTATTAAAATAATAATTTCAATATTGTAATTACATGAAAATATTTAAAAAATGCTTACACTAAAGTCTTTGGTGCCTGAATGATATGTCCAAGAACAAAACGCAAAATAAACGCTAACTGTGACTATTACGTTTTGAGTATACTAAACTAAACGAGGTATTTGTTGTGTCTATAGTTAGTTACATTGAACTAAATCCCGCGAAGTGCAATATCTGCACGTGATACAAGACGCGAGCTCAACTTATGCTATGATAAGTATACACTATTATTTATTATCATTTAATACTTAGACATAAACTCTCGCCCGCTGCGTTCGACTGCTATGGAAGACTCGACGCTTTCTAGAAGCACTTTCAATACTTTACCAGTCGTTCGCCACTCACCGATTAACAAACCTCTACGCCATTAAATCGACCTCTTACTGTATTTATACAAAATGTACAATTTCTCAAAAACGCCTCCAATGAAAGGTGGATCATCGACCGGACACTTCTTTATGTACCTACTGTTTCAAATTCTATATTTGCCAATTACAAGATATTTACTATCACACATTTGTGAAGAATAACTAGTGATTTGGGGTTTGAGGAACACATCGATTGACAAATGTCTTTATCGGCAGTGAGGTCGATCGTTAGGTCGATCATTAGCACGATCAATATCCACCTTCAAGCCTATGCCTCAATGCAACACACATGTAGGTATACTTTGCGAGTATCATCCAATCTTGTGTATGACTACGCTAGATTTATGTTATATACTTTGCGAGTAATCGTCCAATTTTGCGTATGACTACGCTAGATTCATGTTATATACCTGCTTTGCTGGTGTCGTCCAATCTTGTGTATGACTACGCTAGATTCATGTTATATACTTTGCGGGTATCGTCCAATCTTGTGTATGACTACGCTAGATTCATGTTATATCCTACTTTGCAAGTATCGTCCAATCTTGTGTATGACTACGCCAGATTCATGTTCTATACATTGCAAGTATCGTCCAATCTTGTGTATAACTACGCTAGATTCATGTACCTACTTCGCTGGTGTCGTTCAATCTTGTGTATGACTAGGTACACTAGGTTAATGTTAAAGTAGAACACGTTGCTCTATCTGTTCAGATTTATCACACAGCTACACGCATACTTAATTATGGGTGTAGACTCGTATAGTAGGTACCTACCCACTTAGTCTGCCATTAATATATGCAGTATAGGGCTCCATATTATGATGAGATACGTGTACCTACACGTGTCTGTGCCGAATGCCGAATGCCGAAATATTCATGACCTAGTTACGTACATTATAGGTAACACTGAAATAGGCATAGCGCCCATAATAATGAATATGACAATTTATAATATTTCTGATAAAATTACGTCTGTCTTTTTGGAGTAGGTATCTACAATAACGCAGTAACCTCGTTGTCAATGTTTTGTTTGAAACATTTGTAATGTCTCGATAAAATCTTGTTTACAAAATGTCGTCAAAACTCTTTACACATAAAAAGAAAGTAGACAAGAGTTATATTTTTTCAAAAACGACTGGAAAAATTACATATCTACTATTTTTTGAGTTCTTTATACAACTGAATCACAAGAAACACGGAAGTGTCAACTGTAGTCGGTCGACATTCCAACCAATGATTTTTGATTTTCAATGAGTTTGGTCACGAAAAGTGGTAGTGAGATGGCCTTCAATTTTGAAACATTTTCTTTAAGTAAGCTAAGTAGGTAGGTAGTTTGGCACTTAATGTTTCCCGGTTTTCATCATTGCAGTGTAACTTATAACATTTATTTAATGTCGGTTATTCATCTAAAAATAACTTTGTAGTGGTAGCATTTTACGTTTAATTATAATACGATTACCTAGCTTTTTTTATTCCTTTCGTTATATACACACACAGTAAATTAAATATAATTTATTTTTATTTTGGTTTTAAGTCCTGACCCTTGTAGTTTTACAAGTAATTCCGTTTGAGCACTGCATCCGATGTCAATGCCGTCCAAATCAAGTCAAAATAAGCCTCTATGAGAAATCGGACTCGCTACGTAGGTATCGATAAAATACTACGCCGAATTGCCTACGACATATATATCGAATGTAGTATGCAACCCTTACGTATGATTTAGTATTTTAGTAAATCGGATAATAGCAAGCTATATGTCCTCAATTCTATTAAATGGTTGTTCCACATATTATTATAACTACGAGCCAAGGAGCTAGCTACGAAGTATGACCAATTATTGAGTTGCATTACGAAGTTTCATGACAATCAGCTGTGACTGTGGAGTCTTTAAAGCATTTAAAAACTTATCACCCGAGAGTAGATGATTGAAGAAATTTCTGCCTGGCTTGTGGACTAATATTATGAAAAGTAGGTATATAAAATTGAGTTAATGAATACTCGTTTGTTACAGTCATATTTAGGACAAGTTAATGTGACAATACACTTAGTTACAGTGCGTTTGGTTTTAGAAGAGAGATTTCATCTTATTATATGTGCTAGTTTTCATCTAAATCTGTTCAATTTGCCTACGCGTGATTGTGATAAAATCATCCTTCTAAAACTGAACGCTCTTACTCGCTAATACACGCATACAGGAAAACTTACGTATGAAAGTTATTACCTACTTATGTTGATTATCATTCTAATTTTTTGAGGCCTCAATATTATTACTCGTAACTTCAAATGATCGAATAAGATCACTCTGATATGCAACGGTGAAGATATCTTACAACAGCAGAAGTCAAATTTAAACGACGTTTATGTTTAATGATTATTATAGCAACACACTTTCTTGTAATTGTACCTAATAGGCCATTTAAGTTAGTAAAATATTTACAATAAAAATATGAAACTGTTTACAGTTTCCTTATGACGATTACTTCGAATATTAGGCGAGAGAATCATTAACTACTACAATGGAAAGTCGATATTGATGGAGGAGTCGCGCGTCTCCAGTCCAAGAGCACAATAATTGACAACTGGCTGTTTTATAGAATACATGTCAAAGTTAAAAATGTCTCGTAATAAAATAAGTTGCTCCTTTAAAAAAACAATATAAATACATGGTAAAGAGTAAGAATATTCTATTAAATACCTTCTGCGATTGGGGGTCAGTATGAAGGTAGGTACTACCTATTCTCACTTACCTACTGTGCAAAAGAATTGAAGTGCTCGCCACCTCAAGTGGTGTTAAAATGGGAGACTCATAGCACTGGAAGACAAAATCTATTAGTAGTTCCGCGATTACCTCGTCAGATTATTGATAGGCAGTTAAAGTATTTGCCATGCATTGGGAACATTAAAAAGGGAACATAAGGTATCGTGTCTGCCAAATATTTACACTCTATTACGTACCCCAATTTATGTACACAGACTCTGTGTCGGAAGAACGTTAATCTACACTACCATCTATTGTGAATTGTACGTAAATAACGTGGCTAGGGAAATAGCCAAGAGTCTGCGTGAGGACAGACTCACCTATGGAATGAGATCTGTACTATATGAGGTATCTGTATTAACTATATTATAGGAAGTATTATTTTATCTCTAAATATATGTTGTTGCTATGCCATCGATTAATGAAACGTTTATTGCTACATGATATGAAATTGTGAATTGACGTTAATATAAATTATGGAACGAAATAGCTGAACCATTAGGCGGTATACTTTACGATATCGATATCCCTGACATAGTTTTAAGATCAGCATTCAACAAGGCACAAATTTTTAGTTATGTTTAATGCAAGTGCGACAGGGTTAGCCTGTAAATGCTTCTTTCACAAGAGCCTTATAAATATTAAGCGAGAATGAGTTTGTAACCAATTAAGCTATAGGACTCTTAATTCTCGGAGACTAGCGACACCTCCTCATCGACACAACGATTATTTATATATTACACAGGCACACATAAATCCAGCAAACAAATCTCTCTACAAACAAATATTTTCTTATTTACAACAACTCCTATGCAACTATATAATACGAGTATGTTTGCGATTGATTAGAATGACATTTATATTAAGAAATAAATGGAATTAGGTCTCAACATAGGTAAATTTTTCTAAAACAGTTTCAAACGATATCAATATTTTACATTTATTATCTTTCAATACCCATAACATTAGCTATAATTTATAAGAGCTTCAAGATTGTAATAATTCTTCATTTCAATTTAACAAGATATTAGTTACCTATCTATATATCGTATTTGTCTGCATCATACAATATGAAAAGTGATAACTTAACAGAGAGAGAAAATATTTTATTAATCATCGTATCCTAACTCGACTACAATCCTGTCACAAAACAAGATCAAAAGTTCATTTGGTCGGACCAAAACTTCAGTCGGTAAAATTGATCAAAATTGTAACCGTGCGATGCGTACTCTGTGTTCTGTAGACTTCTTAAATCACCTTTTTGTAGACTCACGCTTCTTACACCCACGTTGCACAACACATACAAATAGCTTCTCATCACACACACACAAACACTCTCATTCTAACCCGTGAACTCCATATATAGCTTGTAACCAGTTAACTGCGGTTTATACAAATCGTTGACAGAAAGCTTCGCGCACGATGATCAGGAGTCAAAATGACGCCATATTTGGTGGTGAATGAAGGATTTATTGTTGCACGAATGATAGTCACGTGCTAGCTACGAGCCGTAGTAGTAGTGGCGCTATCACAGACGTCAGGGCTGGGAACATGCGACCACCACGGCCACAAGACAGTATTTCGATCTCCTGAAGAAAAAAAATATCGTGAACACGACGCTTATAAGAATAATCTATAGAAGTTCAATTGCTACCCCCAATTCCCTTTACGCCCTGGGGTTATACTTCCAAGAGCTTAGACGCCCGGCAATGGACGTTAGGGCGGACTTAAAAAAACTACCCCATTTCATTACAAAATAATTCTCGGAATAAATAGTAGCCTATGTGCAACTACCATATTTAATTAGCTTTGCCAGTAAAAGTCCCGTTCAAATCGGTTAAGCCCTTTCAGAGATTAGCCGGAACAAACACACATACGGGCAGACATAGATCAATTAGAAAACTTGTATTTTTTGTAAGTAATTATCGTACATGATTTCATAATAAGCATTTAGTGAAAATCTGTAAATTTTGAACGACACATAATGTGTATATATGTATTGTAATGTAGAGATGACCTCAGGATGGTAGGAGCCGCAGTGCGTGGCGCGGCGGCGGTGGTGGCGCGGCGCGCGGCGGCACGGGGGGCGCGCGCCCGCCTCGCGCGAACGCACGTCCAGCCGCTTGGTGCCGCACGGGCACAGCGTGTCTACCACCAGCAGGATCAGGTTGCTGTGGGGGATCTTCTGCACGCTGAACGGCCTGGTCAATATATAAAACTTAATTATACCACAATCCCATATTGTCCCATTTTGTCCTATGAATTTGATAAGCCACTATTTTCTTCTTGATGTCATCATTCCAGTAGTTATTTTTATACGAAAAGTTATGTGTACAAGTTACACTTGTATAGGTACAATGTATTAGAAATTGATCGTCGATGGCGAATGCAGAATACTTTAGGTGACGAACGTTTAGGTAGGTAAATGAAAATAAAACATTAGTCTCACCTTTCACATCCCGAATTATGGCAATTAGTCAGCTTGCCCTTTAGAGGTTGTGCAGAATTTAATCTCGAAGACTGCAGGGTGAACAGTTCCGCGCTAGTATCACAAGGCCTTACTGCAGCAGAGCGAGCTGCTTCCCTAGGTGGAGGCGGAGGCACACCGCCTTCAGGCAATGGTGAAGGACCAGAGTGTGTCGGAGATCCACTCCTTGTGATCTCTCCTAAACCATCGATAATTATCTCGTAGGTACTGCCTCTGTCTTTGTCCGATTCATTTTCGGGCGTCGCTTCTTCTGCATCGTAGTCCTCATAATCTAGGGGAAATGTATTAAAGGGTTGGGGTGAAAGCTTAATTAAGCGTCATCGTCAAAAATTTACAAAATAATTTACACATTCTCGAATACCGAGAATGCGCAGCAAAAAAACTTTTAAATTGAGGTCTCATGTAGGTACTTATTGCACGTTTTTGTATTGTAGTATTTGAGGATTTAAAACACCTTTCAAACGGACTTACCAGCATCGTCGTCAGCGTAGGACTTATCTCGCGCTCCTACCGGCTGCCACAAAGGGAACCACATTGCGAGCAAGCTGGTCAAGTACCCACTAAGCCAGGATAGCGGTTTCAATGGCTGCAAAATTCAAAAGTTTCATTTAAATATACAATTATTATCGATTCGAGTTTAGCTCTTAAATAATGGATCAAGGGTAGATGGAAACTATTACTACTTCAAAACAAAATTTGAAAAGACAGTTTTCCAATTGAGTATGAAAACTCTTTATTAAGTATGAAGCGGTGTCATTAGGTAAATGATTATAGAACTTACTAAAATGCCCGTTGAACAGGTAATCCTATGGACAATATTAAACTTATGCAGCTAAATATAATAAAAATTATGATATAGTACCGATAATTTATTTCCATCTCCGCTGAATGGATTCCTTGAATCCGGACACCGGCCTTGATGATCATGCACGACCACTTTCTTGTATATCCGATCTTGTACGAGAGAGTCCATTATAGTGCCGTCCACTTGCCCAAAGAACCGACCAGTTTGAGACACATCCTCGGAAAGTATTATAAACCCGTTGTCGTCCAGGATGTAGCAGTCCAACTCGTCTCCTGCACACGTCTTCTTGCATGCTGTGCCGCCTGTACACTGTAAGCAATTAAACATAGTGTTATTTAGAATGTCAGTTGTGACTTAATACCTTTACGGGTTGGGTCGGTTTTATATTTAACCAGGAACAGCGTAAAGTGAACGAGTGGCAGAAAATGAGTCTTACCGCAGAAGTGACGTTCTTGAAATGGTGAGTGAGCGAGTCCAGTTGAAATTGCAATCCTACTACGGCAGCAGGAGCTCGATGACCTCTAGACTCAACGAATACGGCATGAGTGGCCAGTACTAAAGGCGGTCTCCCACTCATGTCCACAGCTTCAGACCCATCTCGGTACGGCACGGAGAACACGAAACTTTCTGGCTCAATGGCGTGATGTTCCACTGCCCGACGATACCATTCTGAGTCGAAGGCTCTGGCATATTTTTCGCTGAAGTGGCTATGTAACGAGAATTATGCTTAATGTTATTAGTATCTACATGATAATTATTGTGTTTTTCAAAAGTATTATAGTTATTTACAATGTTATTGGTTTATTTAATGATCGATCCATGTCAGATCTGTTATGACTCAATACTTTATTGCATTCTACAATGTTTATAAGATGGTAACCTATATAAAAATAGAGGTACAGCAAAATCTAATGGAGGAGAGAGGAAGGAGAGCGCATGATATAGATAACGATTGTATAGTGACAGGATTTTTTATAGGTTTTATAGTACTATCGATATGTAGGCTTCCAAGACACTCATTGATCTACAAGATTAACAACCATGTGACGTTGGCGTAGGTCTATTAATAAATAGAGTGCATTTTACTTTACAGCTATTTACAATTATTTTAGCGTAGAATTAGTGCAGGTACTTACGGTTCAGAAGAGTCACCACTTCTGGAAGTGTTCAGATTTTCGGTCCACTTAAAAAGGCCGCTCCGTGTAGCAATGAAGGACATGGTCACGACGAATTTGTGGAACCGGCCTTGTCTGAAAAGGACAATACACTTAAAAACTTTGTATTGATTTTCTCGTTACTTGAAGGTTGACGGGTATGGGAAAAATATAATATATTCCCACATACTGGGTAGTCGCATCGATCCTTTCGACTCATCCATTTTCAGACGCACTATAAAGGATTGGAACTCGTTGCCCCTTGACTACAATCCCGGGTTCTTAAAGCTGGGTGTGAAAAGGCATCTCTTGAGGCTCTAGACTGTCAAGCTGAGAACTGTCACTTTGGCTACCTACTTGTACATTAGTATCAGTGCGAGTATCTGAAAACTCCATCCAGCTTACCAACCAGGCGGGTTAAAGTCACTTGATAAGTAATTTTCGGTCGGAAAAAAACTTTATAATGTTTCAGTTATCTCATTCTCATAACAAAAGCTCTGCTTAGTTCCAGACTAGATGACGCTGTATTACCTATGTAATTATTTAAATGTTTATCCCATAAAATCCTTGCTGGCTAAAATAAAACTTAAACTACGTACAAATTTACCGGATCCAGGAATGCTTGTTTATTACAAGTTAAGTAAAAAAGATAAATGGTAAAAAGTCATGGAAATCTTTTAATTTTTTTGTGGATTTTATTATTGCGCCAAATGTACGATGGCATTAATTACTTGATGAACCAAATAATTTCCCATGACCTTATACATATTTTTCCTTATATTTTATTCATATATAAACGTTTATATTTAAACACCTAAATAGGACTTCAAAAAGCACCAACCACTTTGGGATTAGCATTTGTATTTATTTGTAATTGATACGTAATGATGATGTCACTTAAATATCTTATACAGCTAGCAAGCTAGAAACCCTGTATCCCGTTCATGTCCACTCTCAACTTCTCAGTTTAGTCTCAGAGTGTTATTATGGAAAACAGATTAGTTACCTAACTAAACGTATCTTAAAACTATGTGCGATATAGCGAAATTATAAGCTAGACTGCACTTGGTGATAAAAAACACTATTTTCAACTTTTGATGCTTCACTATTCGTATACCTACATCGTGTGTACACATATATTTTTTTCATTAAATATATACATTATCATAGTGTATTAGAAGGGACACACATCTTCGCCAAAAACTATCAGCTACATTATATTTATAATAGGTATAATTATATATTTGAAAAGTACCTAATAGTAGTTTTAGCTAGTTATTCTACAGATAGTGGTATCATTATGAGTGTTACTTTACCTTGTCAGAAGTACCATTAAAGTCGCTATCGGGCTATTTGTGTAATAAACACAGACGAATTAATAACATATTCAGTGACATGCATAGTTTAATTGTGCAATAATTTTGTGCAACGTTTTAGATTTCATCATTTCAAGAAATAGTTGACAGAAGAGAAGTAATATATTTTTTTAAATTATCTATATATATATGTTGTGCTTTATTTAGTTAGAATAACTCTTTCAAATTAAAATAAGAGTACCTTGGCATATGACCTACGAATTGGCTTTGCGGCAATGGTCTATAATAACTTAATTATTATTGCGTTTGATATCAAATAATTCAATTCTTTCGTATAGTTTTCTGTGCTCATGCGCAAAATGCCCTTTTAAGTAAGCTATTAACGAAAGAGATTTGTACAATGCCTTTACGATTTTGACATTATATATCAGTCATATAAGATGAGCAGATATAAAATACTTCACTAGTGTCAACTTTCATAATTAACTGACTGTGTAAGTAAAGCAATAAATCATGCTCAGTTTTAATTGATACTTACTGTGCATGATGACTAGCATGTCCTATGTGAGCGTCCAATTCTTTTATTACCATTGCATCCCTTATCAAAGATTGTACTAAAGATTTGTCACCTGCAAAAAAAAAAAAATTTCAGTACATCTCTCTGTCATCGTATTATTTGATAACTACTTATTAAGAACATTCTTATGAGTACAAACACGTCGCTTCTGCTGTAAAGCTTTAAGGAGTTCTGTACTCTGAAGACTATTTGATGATGCATCAGTTTGTGCTCTTTCCGGAGCATCAAGCTTTTATTTGACCTTTTGTAGAACAGTTTGGATATTTTCTATGATACCACTTGAAATGGGGTGAACGTATTATCGTTTTTGACAAGTTTTAGTAATTCTACATTTGTCAGAACCTCGTTCGTCAGTCTGAACTCCAGCACCGCCTGCAGGTGAGGATGTTGGATCTATATTTGGGTCGTCAGATGTAATAAACCTTACAAGTAGATACGCACAGTAATAAGCTTCCTTGTCTTGTTTCTTGTGCGCGTTGTGTAGCGTGAGCGCTCGTGGCCTCAGCGAGTACCACTTCCAAGCGGGTCGGCCCATACGCGACAAGAAGTGAAGAAGCTGTTCTTCAGCAGAGGTGAAGGTTTGCTCTGACGTAGACGCGTATTCACAGTATACCCTGTAAGTATACAACATGATTTATGGTAAAGCTCAGTAACCTAAACAACAATTTCAATTCAAAATAGAGTATTAAAAAAAATAGCCTTTATAGTTTTATAAACTGTTCACAAACTGTAACAAAACATCTGCTTCCAATTACTTCCTATCCAAAAAAAATCTCAGTATTAACAATTTGTTTTAAATTAAGGGACACTTGTGCCACACACCCCGGTGTCAGCACTGCGAGGTTTCCGACGATGACACCGCACTCCACACGTTGGTGGAGTGATCAGCGTGGGCGAGTCAGCGCCAAGACCTCGTAGTGGGTCTGGGCGCGGATACCCTCTCGGTGGAGATCATGTTTCAAGCCATGGTCTCCAGCGGGAGTAGGTGGAACGCGGCCGTGTCCTTCTGCGAGCAAGGCATGCTCACGAAGGAGACGGCCGAGAGAGAGAGCGAGCGTACCCTCCCCGCCGAGTTCCGAGTCAGCGGCGTGGGCGCCGCAGACTCATCTACGCCCAAGACCATCAAAGTCCGTTAGCGCCACTGGAAATACCTTCTGAGTGTGAACCAGAGACGGGCCGGCAACGGGCGTACGAGCGGAATTGTAAAAAAAAAAAAACAAGCGAAAAACTTGTGCCAAGTTTTGTGGGATCGTAAAAAAAATTGTGTTACCTATTTAACTACATTTTTAAAAAGTAAGTGCTTACCAATCTGGGTGAACTTTCCAATTCTCTCCTTTGAAGTATTCAGTAACTGCAAAAATTAAAGGGACAATAAATTATTAAAAAGTTAATTGTGATTTTGTGTTTAATTCGAATGGATGAATACTTGCTCAACAAGTAAGAGCGTGCTGCAGCCTCGTGGCAGCGGCGGCGCCACGCTGCATCTCGTTGTCTTGTTTGTCTTCAAATTACTATGGTTTTTGAATTACGTAAATTAAGGTACAAAATGATTTTTTCATTGGAAATTTATCCTTTCACCGGCGCTATAAAAACTTGAATAAAGAGACGGGCATAATCACAAGCGTCCAAGTAAACATCCGAACTTTAATACTATCTCACCATTGAGTGGACTATGTTTGACCTCTTGTTCCGCCTGCAGCTCATACATCCCGTACCCGTCAGGCAGTACTAGCGCCAAGGAGAACGGTGTGCCATCAACGGGACTGTAAAAGTACCGCTGACGTCTAGTGGCGACTCTTCTCATATGATCATACTGCACTTTAACTGCTATCTCGGTCTCACCTTCACGCTGTTCTATCATGTCATGTCGTAACTGGAATATAAAAATATAGACATTTTATTAAGGGCGTTCACATCTCCACGTTTTTTATTCCTGAGCTCCATAGGAAACCGTTACAGGGATAGAAGGTAGTCTTGTCTCTATGAGGGAGTAGGCGGAGAGGTGTATTGCATACCCACATTCTGCCAGAAGTTTTCTTGGTCTCGCGTAACAGGGGACAAGCCTATTGCCAGTATGTGGCACTATGGGTTTCTGTTAATAAATAAATGTTCATGAACTCACATCAAGCAGCAATGACGTCAGGTTGACGCGGGAGTTGTCATCAGAGTCGACCAACAACTCCAGGTCGGTTATGTCCACACTTGAATACAGGGGCCGTAACGTCTCCGTGTACTGTATCAAAAATTTAATATTTATACTTTTAGGTTTCTTAATTTGGGTCTATCTTGTACTAACGGACGCCCACGGCTTCGCTCGCTCGATAAATTATATAGGTACTAAAAAACCTTCCCATGAGAGCCACTCTATCCGTTGGTGAAACGCATTAAAATCCGTTGAGTAGTTTTAGAGATCTATCCATTCATGTATGACAGAGTTGTTCTGTCTATAAATGAATTTAGATGATTCTTTTATTTGTTCTATATATCTTTTGCAGACGGTTGCAGAGACGCCTACTCGCGTTTACGAACGAAACTTTTAGAACGTGATAAATTCATACGAAATTCGACCGAAATCGAAGTTTCTTTACAACTAGAGTAGGCCCTCAGTTTGCAACGACAGCGACGTATACTCACCTCCTCGTTTGTATGCTGAAACAAAAGAATAGTTTTGGTTAGTACATCATATTAAAGGGGGTTCGAAAAAACCACATGAGATGGAAGAAATGTACATACCAGTGGTCTCAAATCTGGATGGTATAAAACATGCCCGTTGTTGTCTACCATAAACGAGTAGCCGTTCACACCCAACTGTAACAGAAACAAAATATAATTATTAGACATAATGATGTATGTCTGAACACAACGCCATCTAGTCTCAAACTAAGCAGAACTTGAACGATCACTACTATTATTTAAATCTCTGTGGCTCGTTGCTCCACACCACCCTGTCGTACATGGCCGTGCGTTCCGGGTATGCCCTCGTAAAGATAGCTCCAGGGATAGGATGGGACGATGACTGGTACGTACGTATAGACAACAGGTATCACCTATTAGTAGAAATAAATAACACACCTTATAAGGTGACACGAGCTTCTTTATCTGGTTGATAGGCACATCTGTCCCAACTACACCGAGAAGATTCGCTTCTCTTTGCTGAAAACAGACAATAGAACAGATAAATAGAACTGAAGACGGTTATCATTGCCATCCAACGTGGCAATTGGATTGTATGGCTGCAAGAAACTATCCTTACCGTGTGATTTCGCCTATCAAAGATGGGAACGGTGACTGAAGACATCAGTTGGCCCATGCCGTCGTTTGCTAAGCTGCTGCTCTGAAATTATATTTTTTTTTTTTTTATGTTATTGCTTTTATTCTTGATATACTATTCAAGAGCCAGGTTGGTGTAAACACTGGCTCCAGTTTTTAGTGATGCTATTTCAGGGTTAATTTTGGTAGTATATGTTGCAATTAATATTGCAACATTACGCACAGCATACCATAGTAGTTAGTTCCTCAACTACCGGTAGATGGCGCTCTGGCGACGCCGTAAGTCGCGATATTTACACAATATGTTCACAAAATTAGATGGCTTGGGCTGGTGGTGTCCTGGTCAGTTGGTAGAACGTTCCTCCTGGAAAGGGATCAGTCGCTGGTTCGAGTCCAGCCCAAGACTATCGTTTTGTGATTCATATTGTAAAATTATATGAGAATAAGTTAGCATACTTCATCTCTATATATAAAAATGAATCCCTATTTCCCTTGGTCACGCCATCACGCGTGAACGGCTGGACCGATTTTGCTTATTCTTTTTTTGTTGTGTTCATAATTATCAGGAGAAGGATCTTATGGAAAAAAAAAGTTATAGTCATTTTTCTAATGTTCCGCCATTAGAAAAATGAATGCGGTACGAAGTTCGCCGGGACAGCTTGTTGCTTATAAAATATATTAAAAGTATATTAATTAACAGATGTCAGCTACTGTTGGTTGTAGGTTAATGCGTAGAAAATTTATACTTATTTTAGTTCCGAATTTCATGGAAACCGGTCCCGTCGTCCGTTGTTGGACAAAACCAATAAACCAATCACAAGATCAACAGGTGAAATGGGTATCTTAAATAATAATAATTATCCTTCACATACCTGTTATGTAATGGATTGATTCTAATATTTTAAACTCACCCTGCCACCGATGTAGACTGGACTCCAGTGTACCGGGTGTACCGTCTGATACATGACGAGCGGTCGAGCCTGCACCTCCACGAAATGAAGCACTTTCGACTTGATTTCAGAATGATCGTTTATTGTCACGTAGAAACCTGAACAAGGATTATTACGAGATTAGAAACCGAGTTAGTTATTGTTTAGTACTATTTGGTCTAAAGGGTGTTACGAAAGGGTTATATCAACCCGAAGCCAGCATCATTAGCTGGTCGACCATAACCCGTTTCTATATATGGCGACCGCCAAATGAGAAAAAAAAAGTTCATCAAAAAATTTAAAAAGATATTTCAAATCAAAACAAACGTGTCCCAACGCTACGGCTTGACGTAGCTACAACTAGACAATGAGCGCGTGGTACGTATGTACAATGCCCTTGGCGGTGGCGCGGGCGTCGCGGTGGCGTGGGCGTCTTTATAGGATTATTTTTGTTTATGTAAATAAAATTTTGACCAACACATAGTTATGTTTCCCCAGATCCTCGTCCGTGGTTCGACAGGTGCACCACATGCAAGTGATAGTAAAATCTCTTTCCCCAATTTTAGAAAAATCTTACCTGTTTACAGGAAAGGTTAATTTCTTGTGTAACAGTGCTAAATGCGGCTTCGACTCGACTGCGTACACAGTATTTTTAGGTATCAAAACTCACAGTACAACTCCCTCCTACACAAAGCATCATCTCGTAATACTCTTCGTTACTCAGAGCCATTACTACACAACACAATCACTATCACACACAACTTGACACAACTCACAAATTAACACACTAAACAATTATTTAGCTACCTCACTGCACAAAGTGAAGAATGCAACTGAACTGACCTGTGACCTTGCTAAATGATTTTAAATAAAATTCTAGGAAACTTCAAGACTCGACCTTGCGTTTCGTGTTCGTTCGGCGTCGCTTGATGCGAAACAGAGACAAAATGTTCCTACCAGGAGTGAGACGGAAGGCTTTTCACAGGCGCGCATTATTTGTACCTATTATTTGTACCTATTTTAATGTCGATGACCGAAGCAGCTGATTTTAGCTAGTGTTGTTTAAACAAGTGTGTATTTTATTCGGAAATAATGTTTTTTTATGAACTATTTTTTTCTTGTCTGGCGGTCGCCACATATCGAAACGGGTTCTGGTCGACCAGCTGATGGTGCTGGCTTCGGGTTGATATAACCCTTACGTAACACCCGGTATACAACATGCGGCTCTTTAGCTAAACTGCAATCCCTTCCAGGCAACTTTAGGATGGAATGAATAGTACAGAAAAGTACATTGTGATATAGGTATACTAAAATAATGTTGAAATGATAATGACGCACAAAACGCCCATGACAATATTAAATTTGTGAAGACCAAATATGAATCGTATTAACCAAACATTTTGGACTTAAAGAGTTGTGACTTGTGAGATCAAGATAATCGAGATCAGCGTAATCAAGGACTGGGAGTAATAAGACTGTTTAGTGACGATTGGAAGCTGTGATCCCGTAGACGTAAATATTTTGCGTTAACCTCCTGTGGCTGATGTTTCTAGGACAAAGGCCTATCAACATAGATTCCCAAGTTCTTAACAGTGTCGCTTTATTCGACCTTAGTACCTGCCTACCATTAAAATTTATTTGGGTTAACTGCGTAATATCAAGGCGCGACGTAAACCAGGGGTTGCCAACAATTATCGCCTAGGATTTGGATGGATTAACTCGAAACCCATGTTTTTTAAAGAAAGTCATTTACCTTTGTTAGTGCATGCCATATCCTTCATAGTATGTCCAGAGGCTGCGTCTCCGCCGACGCGGTACGTGAATATCCGTACTGGCATATGAGGCCAATTCCACGTTCGGAATACACCTTTGACACCAATCGCGCCACCACCCGCTCCAATCACAGCGATTGCCTGATTACACTGGCAGCCTTGACCCGTACGGTTATACTTGAAAATTTAAAACAGTTGTTATAAACTGTATTGCTATGTTTATTGAAAGGATTCTTATCTATTCATAAAAATCAATGTTAGGTTTAAAAGCATTGTTCAATTAAAAATAAACAAATATAGAATCAAAGAATCAAGAATCAAAGAATCAATTTCGTCTATTCAGTTTAGGCACATAAAGAGCACATATGAATGTCAAAATTTTAAAATTTTATGTCAAGCATTATTATAAAAATACTAAATTAAGTACATAAATAACCATTTGAAAATGAATCTTTCGCTGGTTCGGTAAATTGGTTCTCCTGAGAAGATACCAGCAAGAAACTCAGGTAGATTATCCATTTTCTTTTTTTACATTGTTTCGTTTACATTGTGTTACAATTTATATTGTATTGTACGAGTGGCTAACAACAGAAGATTAGGGTGACCATGCATTTTTATCATTAAGATGTTCGTCTACATTATAGTAGTCTTTCTTCATCAAACATTTTTTCACTACTATTTTAAACTTATTAAGAGCCATGTCAACCAAATCCTGAGGAATTTTATAAAATATTTTTATACACTTGCCTACAAACGAATTACCAACTTTGTATTATATTTTTTAATTCTTAAGCAACTTGGTGGTTCATGTTAAATTTCTGAGTTTAGACAAAGAGCTTAAGTTAATTGATACTGTTCCTTTTAATTTAACAAAATACAAACATATAATGAGGCCTTTTTCCGAGAAGGTAAGCAGAATTAAATTGTACTTCCACTTTTTGCCAGTATCTTTGGATGGGGCGGGGCCCCAAGAGATTCGACTACGTCCTCGCCGTCCGTCCTGGACCCCAACTTGACCACGGTAACGCAGTGGCAAGTTGGGTGACCGAACGTCGATATCGAGACTTGAGTGGCCAACATTGCGATGGATATGCTTGACGAGACCCCCGGTACTGACACTACCCTTTCCCGGCCAGTGTCAACCGACGACTTAATGCTTGAACAACGGACTTCGATGCCTATTGATTTGGGGGCTCGCGTCGCGCCGCCTAGTTGCAGCGCGACGTCGACGCCCCAAGGAAATGTTGCTGCTGGGACTGACGATGGGTCAGCTCCCAGTAGTGTGAAGAGTAAGGGCGGTTCTGCTTCACAGAAGAGGACCCTCGAGAAGGAGGGACCGCCGCGCGACCGGAGCACTAGTTGCTCTGGATGGGGGTCCCTCCTCTCCAGCGATTCGGAGGAGGAGGTGCCGGTAAAGACGGTGCGCACGCGTCTCGGCGCCTACCGTATGCGCCCGCCAACACCACCCCCGTCATCTGTGCCGTCCCTGCGCAGTCGCAGGGATATCGGTGTGCCGCCCGCGCGGGAGATAATGAGTATTCTCTCCCGCATGAACGCGGCCATGCGGGGGAGTAAAAACATGTCGGGGAGGAAGAAGATTGTGGCTTCACTGGTGGATGAAGCCCAATCCTCCCTCGACAAGCTCCTCGAGCGGAGCGTCACAAAGGAGGAGGCGAAGCTCCGCAGGCAGGTTGCGAGCCTGGAGGTGGAGCTCACTGCCTCCCGAAAGGAGATGGAAGATCTCCGTCGGGAGGTCGCTGAGTTGACCAAAGCGGTCAAGGCACCTCCAGGTCCCATGCTGCCTCCTCCTCTGACGGCTGGACCAGAGCCGAAGATGGCGCCTAGGACCGCGCCCACCATGGCGCCCGGCTCGCCGCCGAAGCCTGTACCGACTATGGTGCAGGTACTGACGGCGATCGAGAGGCGCCTCGCGGTCCTGGAGGACCGCGCGTACCGCCCTCCGCTAGCGCGTCCCGCGTTTTCATACGCGGCGGCTGTTGGCGGTGCTCCCGCTCCGGGTCCAAGAGGCCCCCGTCCGCTTCGGTGAGCCGGATGCCGGCCGAGACCGCGGCCCAGGCGCGGAAGGCCAAGGGGCGCGGTAAGAAGAGTGGCACCCCTGCCGCCTCGTCATCCTCTAACGTCGCTCTCGTTGCTTCCTTACATCCTTCCAGACGGGAGGGATGGGAAGTAGTGGGAGCCAAGAAGAGGAAGACGAAGGCTGCCAAGAAAGCGGCCAAAGCCGCCGCGGCGAAGGCGCCGAAGAGGCCCCGCCCTCCTCGCTCCACCGCCGTCGTCCTGACGGTGACGACGGTGGGTGTGGAGAAAGGGGTGGGGTACGCCGACGTACTGAGGACCGTGAAGTCCTCAGTCAACCTCTCGGCCCTACCCTTTCCCGGCCAGTGTCAACCGACGACTTAATGCTTGAACAACGGACTTCGATGCCTATTGATTTGGGGGCTCGCGTCGCGCCGCCTAGTTGCAGCGCGACGTCGACGCCCCAAGGAAATGTTGCTGCTGGGACTGACGATGGGTCAGCTCCCAGTAGTGTGAAGAGTAAGGGCGGTTCTGCTTCACAGAAGAGGACCCTCGAGAAGGAGGGACCGCCGCGCGACCGGAGCACTAGTTGCTCTGGATGGGGGTCCCTCCTCTCCAGCGATTCGGAGGAGGAGGTGCCGGTAAAGACGGTGCGCACGCGTCTCGGCGCCTACCGTATGCGCCCGCCAACACCACCCCCGTCATCTGTGCCGTCCCTGCGCAGTCGCAGGGATATCGGTGTGCCGCCCGCGCGGGAGATAATGAGTATTCTCTCCCGCATGAACGCGGCCATGCGGGGGAGTAAAAACATGTCGGGGAGGAAGAAGATTGTGGCTTCACTGGTGGATGAAGCCCAATCCTCCCTCGACAAGCTCCTCGAGCGGAGCGTCACAAAGGAGGAGGCGAAGCTCCGCAGGCAGGTTGCGAGCCTGGAGGTGGAGCTCACTGCCTCCCGAAAGGAGATGGAAGATCTCCGTCGGGAGGTCGCTGAGTTGACCAAAGCGGTCAAGGCACCTCCAGGTCCCATGCTGCCTCCTCCTCTGACGGCTGGACCAGAGCCGAAGATGGCGCCTAGGACCGCGCCCACCATGGCGCCCGGCTCGCCGCCGAAGCCTGTACCGACTATGGTGCAGGTACTGACGGCGATCGAGAGGCGCCTCGCGGTCCTGGAGGACCGCGCGTACCGCCCTCCGCTAGCGCGTCCCGCGTTTTCATACGCGGCGGCTGTTGGCGGTGCTCCCGCTCCGGGTCCAAGAGGCCCCCGTCCGCTTCGGTGAGCCGGATGCCGGCCGAGACCGCGGCCCAGGCGCGGAAGGCCAAGGGGCGCGGTAAGAAGAGTGGCACCCCTGCCGCCTCGTCATCCTCTAACGTCGCTCTCGTTGCTTCCTTACATCCTTCCAGACGGGAGGGATGGGAAGTAGTGGGAGCCAAGAAGAGGAAGACGAAGGCTGCCAAGAAAGCGGCCAAAGCCGCCGCGGCGAAGGCGCCGAAGAGGCCCCGCCCTCCTCGCTCCACCGCCGTCGTCCTGACGGTGACGACGGTGGGTGTGGAGAAAGGGGTGGGGTACGCCGACGTACTGAGGACCGTGAAGTCCTCAGTCAACCTCTCGGCCCTCATACAAGGGGGGCTCCGGTGCAAGACGACACGCACCGGGGCTCGCCTCCTCGAGGTCTCCGGCGCCTCCAGCGGCCCTAAAGCTGACGCCCTAGCGGCTCAGCTTAGGGTCGCGCTGGACGAAGAAGCCGTCCGCGTCACCAGACCCACCAAATGCGCCGCATTGCGCATCACGGGTCTGGATGACGCGGCCACGACGGAGGAAGTTGTCTCCGCCGTCGTGGAGGCGGGCGGCTGCCCCCGTGACCAGGTGAAGGCTGGAGATATCTCCTTCGGCTCCACTGGTCACGGGATGACAGTCGTCCAGTGCCCCGTCGCGGCGGCACTGAAAGTGGCGGACGGACGAAGCCTCCTCGTAGGGGGCTTCCTAAAGGCAGGTGCACCTCCTTCGTGCCCGGGAAACCAGATGTTTCCGGTGCATGGTGGTGGGGCACGTCGGAGTACAGTGTACAGCGGAAGTCACCGTGGGCAATCGGTGCTTCCGCTGCAGCCGGCCCGGCCACAAGGCAAGTGCTTGTGACGCCCCGCCTCGCTGCTTTAGATGCGAGGCGGAGGGCAAGACCGCGGATCACCGGGTCGGCAGCACAACCTGCGCCGCCTCGAGGCCAAAACCTCGTCCGTCCGCTGAGAGCGGACGGACGCCGAGAGCGGGTGCCGCCCTTGCGCGGCCAGTTGTTTCGCGGCGGGATGCGGTTATGGACGTCAATTAATGTCTGACGCCCGTATCCGTATCCTGCAAGTGAATTTGAACCACTGCCGTGCTGCTCAGGATCTTCTGTACCAGAGCATCCATAAACAGTGGTCCATAAACTTGGCCGTGGTCGCCGAGCCGTACTACGTCCACCCGGGAAGCCCGGTGGACGAGGACGGCTCGGCCTGTTGTATCTTTAGGGGGTCCGCCGCAGACAACTCGCGCCTTGCGATCATTGCAAGGGGCCGCGGGTGTGTTGCGGCGGACTATGATGGGTTGGCAGTCGTGGCCACCTACATCTCGCCGAACATTGACGAGTCTCAGTTTGAGCTATGGCTCACTGAGCTCGACGTCGTCTTCGCTGCGTGCCGTCCTCGCCCTGTCCTGCTCCTGGGAGATTTCAACGCCTGGAGTGAGGCGTGGGGCTCCCGGGAAACCAGGGACAACCTCCTTGCGTCATTGTTCCAATGGCGCAAGGAGGCGCTCGCTGGAGCGGGACCACAGGCCTGCGTCTCGAGAAATCGAGGACCAGCGGTCCCAACTCCGCCAGGATCTCATGGAGTCATGGAGGGTGCGACTTGAGCAACCCAAGGGGGGTGCCATCTTCATCGCGGCGGTGAGACCGATCATGGACGATTGGCTGCAGAGGCAGCATGGTGACCTCACGTACCGTGCGACGCAGATCGTTGCCGGGCATGGATGCTTCGGTAGCTATCTGTTTCGCATGCATCGTGAGGTCACACCCCGGTGTCAACACTGTGAGGTTTCCGACGACGACACCGCACTCCACACGTTGGTGGAGTGCTCAGCGTGGGCGAGTCAGCGCTGGGACCTCGTAGTGGGTCAGGGCGTGGATACCCTCTCGCTGGGGACCATGCTTCAAGCCATGGTATCCAGCGGGAGTAGGTGGAACGCGGCCGTGTCCTTCTGCGAGCAAGTCATGCTCGCGAAGGACGCGGCCGGGAGGGAGAGGGAGCGTACCCTCCCCACCGAGTTCCGTAGTCGGCGGCCAGGCCGCTTCAGACTACGCGACTACGCCCAAGACTATCGTCCTCCATGATCGGGGCCTGAGGACGGCGGGATCGCCACCCACCGTCCTTACAGAAGCAGGCTAGAAGGGTTGCGTGCTGCGGGGCCTTTTCCCCATAGCACGCAACCAGATTCACTCACTGACGCGGGATAAAATCCGACCCCAATGACGCGGGATTCTCGTCCCGAACAAACACCCGCAGAGACCACAGAGGTGGTTAAAGTCCGCCGGGCGCCACTGGACATACCCTCTGCTAGTAACCAGAGACGCCCGGCAACGGACGTTAGAGCGGCCGCGGCCTTGGGCCGTAGATCGCTAAGTGCACCATTTACAGACAATGTACGCTTAGTCTCACTACGCTTAATGTCTCTATGATCTTGGTATAACTGCTAAGTATGCATCACAAATGTCTTGACAAATCTGTCACTTACCCTATGTAGTATCTCAAAAGCTGTAGTCAACGCCCCCGTGAGGTTCGCTGGTCCACCGAAGACATCAACACTCCATAATGTACTCTTCAACTCCCTCAAGGTTTCAGGAAGAGCCTACGAACAAAATACATAATGAATTAACCAGTCTATAAAGCAATGAAGGTAGGCCAAATTTATAACAATCTTAAATGGAAGAAGCCAATATCGGCAGAACAATCTGCGTAGAATCGTGTGCCCGAACCACATAATTTGACTTTTTTTGTAAGTTTGAAACCCCTGGTTTTTTATGCCGATAAAGAAGCTTCTACCAGAGAAGCTGAGAGATAAGATCTAGTAAAACAGTCGACCTACATATAACTCATCAGTAGAATTGAATACTACAACAGCTTTACTTGTTTTGTTTCCTCAAGCACATCAAGTTGGCAAACAAAATGAGTTAAACTTCTAACCACGAAGGTTGCACTTGCACCAGCTTGTAATGGGCAACCTTGAAACTTGTAGAACTAGGTATATTGTTATGAGTTCCAGTAGCTCATGGCCAGCTTTTATTACTTGGCAGTCGAGAATTCTAATGAATAGACGTAGTCTTAACTATGTTTACTGACTTGTTTAGTGCGGTATACGTGAATTAACTGTTTCTGTCTAACACATTTTAGATAAGATATATAGCAGTGTATTAAATGAGTACGGTTTTCTTCTAGAATTTAACAGTATTGCTGTATAGTACTTATAGTTTTTAGCCTTATAGTAGTATATTTTAGTTTATTACATTTGTTGCGACTCGGGGGGTTCAAATAGTTTATGCTGAGTTTCGCACGTAATATAGGTATCTATGGGTGCTTTGGAGGATTTTATTCTCTGGTCCTCTCGTCCTCTCTCCATCTTTCATCTTTCTTACCCCTTCGCTTCACACGCGTTTCATAATTTTGGTATCATGGTAAAATCACACGGAATTGTTTGCTTATTAAGATAAGCACACAATTCCATGTGATGGGACATGTTTGTTCACGATTTTCACTCAAAACGGGACATTTCCTTTGCAATTGGTATTGTATCATTATCGCGGTTAAAGTTCGTTTAGAAATCATTTTGAAAATCGTGAGTTTAAAAATGTATTTTTAAGGTGGGTGAACAGCCAGAAAAACTAAGCATATTTTACCTTTTCATTTCACAATCACTAACACAACTAACATAGTCATAAGATAAATATCGTTTGTAGCTAATAATACTAATGAATTATGTATTTGTAATATCCGAATTAAATGTTTAAATAAATTATTTTTTTTTTTTTTTAACATGATTGGAACCACTTAGGGAACTGTACGTACGTTTAAATCGTTGGAAGTACAATAAACTGAGGAACATTACAGACCAAGGAAAAGTTAGGAATATGATTACAGTATACCTATAATGCCCTTATAATACCACTTTCCTTAACGGAGAAAAAGGGGATTAGTTTTTCTACGTGTGGATGCTTAATCCCGAATGAAAACAGTAATTAAGTCGTAACTCAGGTATGTACATGTTTAGTAACTTTACCAATATAGCTTGGGAACCTAACATTATATTATAAGTAGACTAAGGCAGTTAGACTGTTAACAGGTCGAACCCTTTTTAGGGTTCCGTACTTCTAGTCTCGTAACCTTATAGTTTCGTTAAGTTCAACCGTCCTTCCTCGGCTTTGCTCGGAAGTACCCCATATACGTAATTTTATTTTAGTCGGCGTGGTAACCAGGAGGCAGCACTCAAGGTCACGACGGGTGTTGCTCGAGTCGTGGGTCGGATACGCAGCTGGGACTGGAGGTGGGCTTGCACAAGTCCGAGGTTCTGTGTTTTCACAGACCTCGGAACGGTCCACCCGAAGGTTCCAGCATAAATATGGGAGGCGTTAGCATCGGCATCAAGCCCTCGATGAAGTACCTAGGGATCGTACTTGATAGCCGATGGAAATTCGGACCACATTTCCGAAGTTTGGTCCCCAAGGTGACGCAGGCATCGGTCGCGCTTTCGCGACTGATGCCCAACCTAAAGGGACCCAACGCTTCCTGCAGGAGACTGTACCTGGGCGCGGCCGGGAGGGAGAGGGAGCGTACCCTCCCCACCGAGTTCCGTAGTCGGCGGCCAGGCCGCTTCAGACTACGCGACTACGCCCAAGACTATCGTCCTCCATGATCGGGGCCTGAGGACGGCGGGATCGCCACCCACCGTCCTTACAGAAGCAGGCTAGAAGGGTTGCGTGCTGCGGGGCCTTTTCCCCATAGCACGCAACCAGATTCACTCACTGACGCGGGATAAAACCCGACCCCAATGACGCGGGATTCTCGTCCCGACCAAACACCCGCAGAGACCACAGAGGTGGTCAAAGTCCGCCGGGCGCCACTGGACATACCCTCTGCTAGTAACCAGAGACGCCCGGCAACGGACGTTAGAGCGACCGCGGTCCTGGGCCGCGTAATTAAAAAAAAAAAAAAGTCGGCGTGGTAAATACATATGTAAAGTTTCATGTTTCTAGGACTAGCGGTTTGGGAAGAAAGCCGTGGACAGTCGGACAGACAGACAGACGGAGGGGCAGAAATACCGAAACTATAAGGGATCCGAGACTTATACTACGGAACCCTTAAAACCCGTACGCTTTATCTGGGTGGTGGAATATTAAGTATATGAATTTTAGTTTAAGATAAATAAGATCAAACTGTTTCATGCACGGGGATGGTGCTCTGAGTATCAACTAATTAATAAATACATTTATGATTGAAATTGACTGTGAGTCGTACAAACACACGTTTGTTCAACAAGTAAAATATAGTGGTAAAGATATCGGATATTGAATCTGAGTTTACAGTTTCTCCATCTGATCCGTCGGAGTTTGCAGTTTATCGGCCAGAGAATATTTGTATGCGGTGCAAGTCTAAATCCATCTATTTAACTCGTTCTTCGCTGTAACATCGATATTATCTCTTAACTCAAGACTTGCAAACTAATTTAAATGAGCGCATTGATATGATATTATGACATCTCGGGAAATGTGAATCTTATCGTTTAAAGTTTGGATAACTGAACATATACATACAACCAAGTTACCTAAGTGCAAGTGTATGATGATTTCTTAGAGATGTTAAATTTTATTGACTGAGCGAGCGAACCGTCTACACTTCGATACTGAAACAAATTTGCTTTCGTCCGTTTGTATGTAGGTATGTTGCTAGCGGCCAATGTTTTTAATCAAAAATAATGTTTTTGATGTTCGCGAGGTACACATGGTATAACAGTAGACAGTTGGACCATGGACGCCCACTAGTGTATATGTACCTATAATTACACTGAGTACAGACAATATACGAGATCGTTATTGTTCTTATATGTCAGTTTATCGAGACAGAGATCGCTTAGTCAGAGGTGTATAGACACGCTAGAAAACCTATCATTTTGATTGTTCATAAGAAGAGAGTGAATCATTTGGTCCATTGCAGCTGAAGTTTCACTTGCTGATATCGAATTAATCGAGGATATTGCGGTGAATGAACGTTACAGTCTACAAATCATTTTAGAGTGGTGAGCAAGCTTAGTTGCTTTTTGAGCTGAGTAAGCTCTGTATAAGTTTTGTAATTGATCGCCCAATGGCGTGGAGAGGGCTTGGTCTCCTGGAAAATGTCACAGGATTAAGGGAGGGCTTGTTGAGG
Organism: Nudaria mundana; assembly: GCA_963556515.1. Taxonomy (NCBI): domain Eukaryota; kingdom Metazoa; phylum Arthropoda; class Insecta; order Lepidoptera; family Erebidae; genus Nudaria; species Nudaria mundana. The sequence goes on along the minus strand of OY748287.1, from coordinate 8,324,426 downwards.
AGTTGCTGCTGGAGGGTGTGATACGTAGAGATATAGGCTTGCATGGAAGTACGTCCAATGCCAATACAAAAATGCGGGTGGTTTAATCGGTTTGAATTTGAAGTAATCAGAACATAATACCTTGATTTCAAGACATCATTATACGGAGTTTTGCAGTGGCTAAACTGATGCAAGAATATTCAAGTTGTTTAAATTGGCCTATGGTTTCTTCTAACGTCTATAGAACAGCGTGTTCTCTGAAGTCAATTGACGTACCGATGGAACATTACTTTTACATTCTTTGATAGTTAATTCACTTTATCGTGCACAAATCTGTTAGTGCACACGGTTATAAACCGGACAAATGAAAAGGGTAACAAAACGATCACTGGAAATAGCGGTATTTGTATGCAGTAAAACTAAAATGATCAGATAGGGTGAAATTAATGGTGAAGCATTAAAGTTACTGGATTGAAACCATTACAGTGCGTAGGTAGGTATACTGGGGACAGATGGGTATCGCGGGTGCCGCGTTGATTCACACGCGATACTTGCATTTGCTACAACGCATTAACTACCATTATTAATACACACCGAATATTTTTCACAGACTGTATTTTGTTGATTACATTATATTACTACAGGTTTTACATTTACATGGTTATTAAGGTAAAGGGTCCTATCAACATCCCCGGGATCCAAGCCATCTTCATCTGCATCTGACTGACGGACTAACCTCTGACAGATATCAAGAGTGCCCAGAAACCAGCGAGACCAACAAAGTGTCTGACGAAATGCGAGTATAATAAATACCTCTACCTACTTATTACTTTTTATTACTGATTTTATTTTTGAGAATCACGTAACTCTGTGGATCCCATTTTGATGAATTATCGTACCTACGCATTAATATATTTTTGGAAGGTATATAGGTAGCATTAAGCCCTATACCTACTCGTAATAGCTTCTCCTGGGTTCAACTAGAAACTGTAAAAATCTATTTCATTTACAATATTATTATTGTTAGCAATGTGTACATAACGTAATTTTAGTGCTGACTGTACTTGCGTATACAATGTCATGGAGCATATCAAGTGGGTGACAGTTTGACTGTGGTCAGCCCGTTCAGCCTCACTAGTGACAGCGTGACCGCACTCATTTGTGTTTGTACCCTTTTGTTTGAATTCTTAATGAATCATCGTAATTTTAAATCATGTTTGGGAATAATTCCCTTACGGGGGTGGTATAGGCGCCGCCGGTATTTAGCTACTTCTTTGCAGAAGTAGCATAGCATAACAATGATATCGTAGAAAATGTCATAGATCACGTGATGAAATTAATACAATTTTAAATTTTCTGTGTCATCATCATTCAATGAGCCTTTTCCCAATCCGAGGTCGGCTTTACAGACTTTGATATTTTTCTTGAAGCACCTGCATAAACATACACAACTCCATTGGCGATATCGAAATTTTGTAGCAAGGGCTTCAACTACCATAGATGTTCGTATATATAAATTTAATAATATAGAGACAGATTACCTCGGTGGCACAATGGTACTATGTACGGACTGCCACGCTCGAGGTCTCGGGTTCGATTCCCGGGTCTGGTGGATAATGTATAATTCTCTTTAGAATTTTACCCAGATAATTATTCCAGAGTCTGGAACTTGTGCCCGGTAAATGGCAATAGGCTCGCCCTCTATTACATGGGACCTAACATAGCCGGCGAGATGTGGGTGTGTTTGCACACCTCTGCCAACCCCTTCGGGGAAAAAGGCGTGATGCTATGTTATGTTATGTTTGAGACAGATTAGGTACAGTTACCTACTTGCAATAGATCAAACGCAAGATCATTATGCTGTTAATAATGTTCATGATGCCAACAAATAATTATTTCATTATACATTTATTTCATTCAGAACCGTTAGCGTAAAATATACTAATGTAGGTATCTACGGTGACCTACATTCAGCATTGTTAATACAAAATCGCGGACAATGCACGCCGACAGTAATTGACACGAATAAACTTATATTAAAAGCTTTATACGTAGGTAACTAGGTAATTCTAACGTGAAATATACGCGATGTTTAAATCAGTACTGACGTAGAACAATTTGTTCCACCCGCTTGTTCCGAAGCACTTGTTTTAATTAAAGTTATGTCGTCTAATTGTCGTTGATTGCTATTTTCTGTTTTTGAACAAGCTCAAGTGCTAGTTTGTAATACACTATAATCAACTTTTAGAATTAATAATAGTATAATTATTTATGGACTTAAAACAGAGTAAATTGTTAGGAAATGTCACAAAATAGACAGTGATTTTGAACATGGTTTGTTTATATAAGTTTCTACTTTCATATTAATTTAGTGAAAAGCAGTCAATATGAAATTACAACAGACACTTTTATGTTGGATCTTATGGATGGATAATACGCCGAAGCAAAAACAAAATTCTATGCAGAAACCTCTAAGAATAGACTCACCTGTGCCAATACTTTCGTATAACAAGGGTTTAGCTCGGATACCGTATCGCTATACCGATAGATGTTAACGAAATCATTTGGTCCAAGAGTGTCCAGCAAAGCCAATACAGTAGACTTCGCCAGCCTCCATTTCGAAGAACTCATGTCATCGGAGTCATCGAGCAAGATCACCAGGTCTTTGGGTGATGTTGCCGCTTCTACGAACCAGTTTGAAGATCTGAAGTCGTAAAAATCTCTTGCGTGGTGTGAGTATCCGTCTTCGGGTGGCCAGGACAGTGCTGTTGGAGACAAAGTGATATTATTATAGCTTTTCTGCTGTTATAAGTTGTAAAACATTCGGTAAAGTAAAAACAAAGGCAGATTAAGTTAGGTTAGAGTTTGAAGCAATGAGTTTGCAATGAGTTTCTATCTAGATATTTAGCGGTTCTGTGTCTTAAACAGTGTTTTTATCATATCTGTCGGTGATAAACCAATTTTGATAAATTTAGCAGTACTTTAGGATCCTTGACAGATATTAGATGAGTTTTATTTTGCATTTCTTGCTATGAGATGCTTTAGAAAATATATACAGAAGCGGCGATAGTCTCGTCACATTTTCTTAAGACCCACAAAAGTGGGTACATAGAATGTCTTTAGCCGTAACGTATTGAGACAGATGTGATATTTATCTGTGTAATGTCTCATCTCAAATAAGAAATGCTTCTTACCTGGATATCTCCTCATGAAACCAGAAGACGAGGCATAGTACTGCCACGAGAGCGTCGGGTCAATCTCATAGTTGTTAACGAACAGCGGGTCAAGGTGCTCCGACCACGAGATTTGATTCTGCACTTCACCATCTGTAATCAGATAAATATCCTTAGTATAAGGATAAGGATCCTTGGGTGCTAAGGGAACCTCATCAATATTCCCGGGGCCCAAGTCATCCTTATCCGCACGCGGTGCACCTGCTGACTGCTTTAGTAAATAATTTATCCAAAGTGCTTGTCAACGTTGTTACTTGGGATAAATAATAAACGCCACTGTGTATCTTAGACCCGGGGATAAAGACATGGTTTTGTTTGTTCTTATCTTAGGCACAGAATAGGAAATAGTACTTACATACAGAACTTGCACTCCGACGTTAATTAAAGCACATTCTTTTGTTTGCAGAGAACATAATACGAACGTTAGGGTTGTCAGGAAAGTACCAGCATAATTTGACCAATAATTATGACGTTAATGCCTCAATATCAACACTATGGTCAATGCCGTATCACAAACAAGAGACAACCCTTACTGACTTACAACTTTAAGTTGTCGCTGACGTCACGTATTTTTTGCGATTGTTAGGCGAGTGACATAGGCATAGGTAGTAATTGATGTGCCATCACGTTCTAACCTTAAAAATTTAGGTAGGCTGGTAAAACAAAATTTCGTAGCCAAAGCCACGAGCGGCAGCTAGTAACTAATATATTCGTAGCTATTAACATGAAAAAGAAAGAGTCCAAAACTATTTTCGACATCAAACTATTTCACTTGCTTATAAATAATGGATGACCTTCTCTGGCTACACAATAGCGGATAATCGGGACATTGTTGGCACTGTGTCTAGCAATTAGGGAAATTTTCTTTAACTACCCATTAAAAGAAGTGTAATTGGCTAACTTGGTTCATTGGGCAATCGTGATTGCTTTCTCCTGGACCGCAAGCCGGAAAAATTAATGGTTCGCCTGTAGAGTATGGTAACTGATGGGCTTGTTTAATAAACAAGGTGCCTACCATTTTAAATGAAATACGAATTCGGATACTCAGCCGTCAGGCGTGTACGAAATTACTTTATTTTTTGGAGAAATTATTTAAACATAGGTACGTTCTATTATTTATACGTACATTTATTTATTATTATATTTTCATAGCTACAATTTAAAAACCAAACTCTTATATTGATCTGAGTCGGTTTCTTAATTGAGTGTTCTTCTTTTTTTAAAAGTCTTTCAAGTCGACGAAAAGACGAAAAGACGAAAATGAAGACTCTTGTATGCTTGAATCGACTGGATACATTTTTCAGTAGGTTGCAAATAATAATAATTTTAATGACTATATATAGTTTTTAGTACTCATAACAAGATGGTTAAATAAAATAAAAAATAATAAATAAACAAAACTTTTTGGTCCATACTTTCCCAAAAAAAGAGTAAAGGTAAGTAGAGTAGGCAAATAACTAGAGTAAGTATGTTAAGTGAACAAAAATTGCCGACGACAGTTTTTTTGATGGATTTCAAATAAAGTTTGGCTGAGTATGTAAGTAGTGCGGCTAAATAGTCAGAAATATGTCAATCGCTCCATAATATAATATATCATAATAATAATCATTGTGCCTCCCCTTCCCCCGCAGGCTGTCTCCCTGCCGTCCCCTTTGTCAACAATATATTAGGTTCCATTATTTGAGGATGAGAGTTGGTAGTATTTTTGCTTGTGCTTTATTATTCTGAGTAAACTATGAGGATAAATACGTTGTTGTCGTTGTTGGCGTGTCCTATAATCGGTTCTGACATTTGTAGATAGTTGATTGGTTGACTTACTGAAGTTTGAAAAGGCTTAGCGAGATTTGGACCCTTATCAAGTTGTACAATGTTTTTTATACACACACCAAAGTTTTATACACACACGAAAAAAACATATTTTGTCAAAAATTCACCTTCATATTTTTTAGAAAGACACGATACCAGACTCGCTTCTTTTGCACATGAGCCTCCTTTCAGAACACAAAAGAACCTGTAAGTATGGCAATTTATTTCCTAGTTTTTTAGATTTTATACAAACCTTCAGTGTTGATGTAGGGTGGCATAAGCACGGCACTGTAACTGGCATTCACTGCAATATGGTCAAAATGTCTGCTTGGTGTTAATATGAGACGACGCGCTCTCGCAGCTAACGTGCCGTCGCTTGCATGAACATTTAGCCATCGAGCATCGTAGTAAGATCCTGGACTTCCATCGCTTCCACTACCCGCTGACATCGCAGCTGCTTCAGCACTGTCCATTATACGCTGTGTAACAAAATAGTATGTTAGACTCCAATCGAAACAGTGCTACGTTTTGACATTAAACACTAGGAAAATCTAAAATCGTTTATAGATATGCGTGTTTAATAGTGACCGCTCTAGATATCTAATACTAAGTTCTAGAATATGCTAGGCGAGTTTCTCGTGAACGTCACAACTTTGTCATGAATATGAATAATTCCACCAAAATCTTAGGGGCCCAAGCCAAGCTTACCTGTAAGTGATATAACAAACTAAGGCTTTGGCGAAAATAAAACTTGGTCGTAAAAGTTTGGTTGGCGACAATAGGCTTATCCCCCATTACTTGGGATCAACAAAGTTACTGGCAAAATGTGAGAAAACAATATTCATCAACCTCTTCAAAGGAAACAGGCGGTAATTAGGTACGAGTATTTGTATGTAAAAACATGGGTTTCAAAATCGAATATCAAGAAATAAATTTTAGCGAATGAAAGCGAAAAACGTTTTCGTAATAATAATGGAATAGATTAATCGAATAGATTACAAATAAATTTGCTATAAAGTAATAAATACTCATTATTTATATCTTGGTAGGTACCTATTATAGGTAATTTGGTTTTCTTATTCTAAGAAGAAGAAAACCAAATTTTTTCAAATTCGGATCTAACCCTGTAATTTCTGCACTCAGATTGGGATTCTCAAAAAATCGACGAGCCGTATTGCCGTCTGTAGTTGAACCGTAACCTGGTTTGGGTTTATCTATAATAAGACCAAGCTTCTCTTTAAATGATTTCTTAATTGCATCAGATCTTTGCTGTACAGAAGCTTTATCTTCTGGCCCTCTTACTTGCCACTTTTTGATGTCTAACCGATAACTGATATGTAACAGACATTCAAAAGTTCTCATCAGAGCATGAAGAGTTGCTAACCCAAAACCTATTTTATCTGAATCAATATCACATGATCGGTTTTCATCATTCAAATATTTTGAAGTCAATCCACATAGGTAGCATCTCAAGGATGAAGATGTTTCGTTAAGAGCATTGCACACTTTTCCGTCTATCATGGTTAGTAACATCTCATGTACAACAACAATTTGTTTTCCGTTTAGTTCACACACCGAAGGAAGCAATTGGTTTATTTCCTCCAAGACTTTGTTTGTTTCAGAGACTGTAAGTTCAGTGGTTTCTTTTGCAAAGATAAACTTAATTGGACGACAGTAGATACATGGTTGAAGAAGTCCGTGGATTTTGCCAAACAATGATATTACCATCATACAACCTCAGAGGCACAAATGAAAATATAAACAAATATTCGTCTTGATCATCGGGGTTCATGAATTTTTGTTTGTATAAACTATACCCTGAACTCCCATCGCCACCCCATTTGCTAACCAATTTATATGTTGAATTAGATAATGATTTTATAACTTCGCTTTGTGCACAAACAAGGCGTTCAGCAGTCTTATTTAAAATTGATTGCACTTTAATTTCTGCCCGAGTTTCACTAACAAAAATATCCGCTTGAGGGGGATAACATAATTGTTTAGCTTTCCTAACACTATCATAACACGGATATACATAATGACCAGCTTTTAAAGTCCATTTTCTAGTTTGTTTGTATGAGTAGCTAGAACACCTGGCTGTGATATAATATGCTAATGCTTCGTCATTTGTTAATGGTCGTTGTCTATTAGAAGAAACAGGCTTTTTTTGCAGTTTTGTAGCTTTTTCTGGGACTTCGCCTATGGTTTTTATAAGGTGTGCTGCATTATAGTCACCTGATCTCCTGGACGATACATGAGCCGCCACTATCAACTCACTCGCACTTCTTGATTGGATCAAGTCGTCCACGCGTCTTCTTTTGGTTTTGAAAGATGCCTCATCAAAGTCAATCCTTGGGCGGCCCGGACTGGTGATGGCATCCCCTGACGATGAAGTTGATGGCCGTATGTAGCACTTGACAGTGAACTTTATGGCTTCACTGTTCAACCAACAGTTGATGAGTTTATAAAACGCTCATAGTTCTTTCCACTCTGAAGCCATTTCTCACTTAACTTAGAGGAATTCTTAGCTATCAGCATCTTCAATGACTTAATAGACTCTTCAGTGGCATCGTTTAAGTCAAATTTAATTAATAGGGTATTCAAATAAACGATTATTTTTTCATATTTTGAATGTTTGATCCATTCATCAAAAAAATCTTTTTTCGATAGATAAATATTATGTTCTGAAACAAAAACAAAAAACTCAATGATGTACACCAGTGTGCAGTTTCTTATTATGATTTTTATTAAGTATATTAATATACTTGTCATTGACAAAATTACAGCCCGGGTACTCCTGGGTACCAGTAAGTTCTAGTCTAACAAACTTTAAACATGTAGGAAAAAACAGGTATCTGTCGAGTTAATACTACTTACTTACCTATTACTTCACGATTCATAACTAATAATTTAACTTTCTTTCTTAATAAGTGGCTGATATGTTGATAAACGGAACACCAAAAATCAACTAATTTTGCAATTTCTTACCCAACTTCTGACACATATAAATTCATATTTTAAAATAAGACGGTATTTTAACAAAACTTTTACCGGAATCATCTTAGCTAGGATGTTGGCTGTCGTTACAGTTTGTGCAATGGAGGAAATTCGAGAACCCTTTTTGTCCACCATGCTTGTATGCAGTCCGTTCACTGTGCGATGGTTGAAATACAGGCTAAAGACTTCAGTTTTTGCAATTTAAATTATATTGTAGAATATCAAAAAAATATAATTTCTTAAGAAAGTATAATGATTGAGTTATAAATGTACAATACTACTAAAAGCAATCAACGTTTTACAAATAAAAGATTTTATTTGTATCACATTGGCTCGTGGTTATAATTTACAAGGGCTAAAACAGTCAAGTCATCCTTGGACCGAACGGGCATAAAGAGGGATCTTATAAAAGAGGCAGACAATTGTCGGCAATTAGCCGTCGTGGAATTGGGCTGATCGATATCTGCCTTTGTCCTCGGGGCCGCAGTATTAGCGTAGTACGATCAAAAATAATGAGCATTTTAGCTTACCTGCTAGCTACCTTTTGCAAACTTTTTGGTCTTTGTGAACTTAGCAAACTTTGTGGAAATTCTAAATTTTTGTTATTTTCTCGGGTTATTACGTTTAAACGAATAGACCGATCTTTAAGAATTATTTGGCTACTTTTTATTTCGTATTTTTTAGGGCTTAACGCTCAATGCCGGGCGTTCCCGGGTACGCTCTCGTAAGGATAGCCCAAGGGACTAGAAACCATAAATGATTTACTAATATTAAATATTTATATGTGTGATACGTAAATTTCACTCAGTATATAAATTTCACACAGAACCCGTTTCATTACTTTAATCTCCAGCTTTAGTTTTTTTTTTTTTTTTTTTAGTTCTTACGGGAAGTCCACTAATAAATGACCTTTGTGTCCAACTAGAATTCTACGATCGTCCACTCCAGTTCGGTTTACTTTGTATTATCGGTTTGATCTATTGTATATGATAGTATAAAAAGTTTGCGTGTTCTTAACAATCTAGGACGGATAACTTCTATCGCTAATACGGGTCACACGGGTCACACCTCTATTATAAATACGCCCTTAATCCGCGCAAGTGACAGTAATGATAGATCTATGATATACATAATATCACAATGATAAAAGAAACATATTCGGAATTCAAAACATCCTTCTTTTTCTTCTTCTTCTTTTCAAAAATCGACTAATAAGTTGGTGGGATGGACTTTGACTGCTTAGGGGGCGTAGTGTGTTTTCAACCGACTTCCAAAAAAGGAGGAGGTTCTCAATTCGAATGTGTTTTTTTATGTTTGTTACCTCATATCTCTGTACTGGTTAAACCGATTTTGAAAACTTTAAATGAAAACTACTACTTTCCAAATGACCCCATTTTAATATGGTGCCATTCCGACAATCATTTGGTCCCATTTCGGTAGTTTGAAGTCAGTTTTTATGTACTTTTTGTTTTAATTTTATGTAGTAGGTACTTATGGTACGTCTGGAGTGTCTCATCCTTTAAAAACCCTCAGTCGGTATTTATTTGAATAATACGATGTATTTTTAAAAGTCAGCTGTAAACTCACCGACTTCAAACCTTTAGCGGGTATTTTCTCAGATTTATAGCATTCCATCAAGAATTTATAGGATCTACAGACAGACTGATCAGACAGATGAAGTAGTTCACAATGGCACACAATAGGGAATAGTATGACAATGGTTTCTTTGTAGGTATCTACCTATAGATTCTACCATCTTGTAGTGAGACTTAAGACTTTTGAACATTAAGTAGGCACATAATTTTACCACACTATAATAAAATTACGCTTCGACACTTAGCTAAAATTTAAAATCTACAAACTGTAAATTCATGAAAATACTCCTCCCCCTCGTCGCCGACTGGCAATTTTCCTAGAAGACTGACAACATTATCATCGACATCATATTGTATTTCAATCCTATCTCTTTGCTAATTAAGACGAAGAACTAATATAGGTAAGTATGTACTCTTCCTTGGAACATAACTACCTACTTCAAAACACAGTTCTCAGACAGCCACTCAGGATAAAAAATTATGTATGGAAAACACAATTATAAATGAGAGCTTTTAGTTGTGAGATGAAACAACCCCATCGTAGGAACAAGCTCGTGAAGTGAGGGTGAAGTAATTAAAACTTGCACAGAGCAAAGCACCTCCTCGTGCGGTGGCTCTCTGCATGCAACGATCGACACCCACCGCGCCTCGCTAGCCGCCATTTTTATATGAAAATTAATCCTTTAATAATAAGGCGGGAAATCTTATAAATCTCATTTTGCCGCGCCAAGATGTGATATATTTTTTAATCAAGTCTAAACTGCGGTGAAACCTGATTATATATTTGTTTTCAATTTTGTAAAATGTTTTAATAGAAATTTGAAGACCGTTCGTCTAATAACTTATATTTTTAATTCCATTCATTAATTGAATTATGCTTTTTCGTAAATTTTTGAATGTTCTGTTATCTTGTACTGAACAGAACTGTACAAAATAGTGATACCTACCTATCCATAGTCTCTTTTTTAATTATACATGTTACATGTCAGTTTCGATATCGATAAGATTCTGGGAAGTTGACATTTCGCAATTCGAAATTCACATTCGAATCTGGAGAAACTTCTCGCCAAAATAAAGTTAAAACGAAATGCGACAGGTTTCTCGTAACCATGACTATAGTCAGTTAAGTAATCTTATTACTTTTTTTAAGGTTTCATACTTAAAACGTAAATTAGGTAAAGTAATATAGGTAGGTAGTCGCGCTGAAGACCATGGCTTGAAGCATGGAAGCATGGCATGGAGAAGGTATTCACGCCATACCCACTACGTGGTTCCAAGGCTGACTCGACTAAGGTATAATCTATAATCCATGTAGTGAGTAATTTCGAAACAAAACGCGTGTTACAAAAAGCAGCTAATAGCAAAAACCGTACATAAGTAACGGTTCATAGATAGGTATTTTATCTGTGCCATTAAGAGGCTGAAGCACCGACATTCTTGGTACGTACAATGCTTAGTGCTGGCCGTAAATACATTCCTTTATTTTGTTTCTACTACAGTTTCATTAAGTGCGAAATGTAGGCGTCGTTTTTTCAGGGCACGCGACGCCCGCAGCGCAGCAATCCCCTCGATTTTTCAACTTTATTGTCGAGCCAAGTTCTGTCGCCTTTCGTCTCGGTGTTGTTCACTCCTTATTCCCAACTTATTATGCGAACTATTGTGTTCGGGAACTCCTTTTGAAGTAAGATGGAGTCTTTGAATACGTTACGCTGTAATTTATGTGAGTAAATGTTATTTAAATTTTATTGAGATTTTAGTACGAGCGGCAATATTAGGATAGGAAAATGGCATAGCCTTATTTTTATAACGAAGTTTCCAATATGCATGATAGGTGTAAATGGCCTCACCAAATCGTAGTTAGTCAACCTCATCCTTCAGGAGGCTACCCTGGTTCTAACAAAACTTCATTTTTTTCATTTCGGTCGAAGTTCGTATGAATTTCATATGAATTTGTCATTTGTTTCATGTTCTAATTTCGTTATTAAAAGTTTCCTTCATAAACGCGAGTAGCCACCCAGGCTCTGGCAAACACAGAAGTTCCCAGTTAGTGGCGTTAGGTTTGCTTTAACGCGAGACCATGAAAGCCACTGGGGAAATATCGCCATAATTATAACATAAATCCGAATATCCTATCGGAGAAACAGAGTGATTAGAGAATTGATATAAACAGGACTTGATCGGGATAAAACAAAGGTCGTTATCCCGTTGTCTCTACGGTGTGTGCAATCCAATAAAGACGTTTAAGAGCCAAAGGTATCGTTATCACCTTTGTTAATAATTGAGAGAGAAAAAAAATAATACAATATAAATCTAAAAAACGTACGGTCTACCTTTTTTAGCAATAGGTACCATTGCTAAAAAAGGTAGACCACAGATATGACTCCAACAACACAAAAAAAGTTCAATTCCAAAGAGGTCGTATTACAAAAAATAAAGAGGACACGTCGATATTTCTCTCTCATTTGTAGCAACCGGTAAAGATGAGGGGTTGAGAGCGAATAAAGAGGAGATAAACGGCTCAGATAAACGGTACGTATTCACTAGAATTCCGTCTCGTTGGCGCTCAATGTAAGGCTATACACGACGCCTTCGAATAGCCCCGACGAATGTGTGGAACATTTTTTAGCTGTACTTTATTATAGTATTCGATGTTTAACTTCATTAGCGGTACCGAGTTCTGAGTTCGAGAGGATTTCGTATCGACTCGTAACTATCCGGTATAGGAGTAACTAATATCACAAGATTAGGTAATTTGGAATCCTTTAGTTTATCTTTTCGTATAAAGGTATACTTAAGAAGCCCTTGGATTAAGATATGAAACTATCAATAACGGTCAAAACTTGCTTAAAAACATTATAAGAGTGACATTATGATATCTTCTCTTCTCTTGACTTGGTTTAATGTTGAACTTTCGTGGTTGAAGTTTTGTCGTTACATTATGAATCTCTCGTTGTTATTTAAGGTAAAAAAAAAAATTCAAAAAATCATATAACATCGAAGAAACAATATTGGAAAGAAAGAGGGGAAGAGCATTAAGAACGTCATACTCGTATTAAGATCGACTGAAGAAACTAGTACCTACTTAATCCAGGTGGAGTCTTCCCAGTAACTTGAAAAGCAGTCGTAGATAAGAATGAAAGGAAAAAATATTGCACAAACAAGAGTTTAATCTACTAAGACATGGGGCACACTAAAAGTTTTGCACTTATAGCAAATCGGAACTATTTGAATTTCGAATGTTATATTTTTTAAACGTTGCAACCTTCTCAGTAATAAAAAAAAACAATTGGCGGTAAATCATTTGTCAATTGTTTTTATCACACATCAAAGTTCTACGTATGCAACGAAAATGGAATTAAGTCGAAAAGATTTTAGAGCGATGATTTTTTATGATTTTAAAAGTTCTCTCTCTCCGCAAGACTGTGCCGCTCGTCTTCAAAGTGGTTTTGGGAGAGAATCACCTTGTTTGAGCACCGTGAGGCGATGGTTTGCTGAATTTGAGAGAGGTCGAGTTTCTTTACATGACGAATTTAGTGAAGGGCGGCCTTCAACTGCCGTCAACGAAAATAATGTGGCTACTGTTAAGCGGTTAATTGAAGAAAACCCGCGGATTACCTATGGGACAATTCGAGGACTATTGGGGATTGGTATGAGTCAAATCCAGAAAATTTTACAGGAAGAATTGAAAGTTCGGAAACTTTGTTGTCGTTGGATCCCTCATGAACTGACAGCGAAGCAGAAGCGTGTTCGCGTGGAATGGTGCTCACAGATGCTACTGAAGTACGACCACGGACATTCTAATGCTGTTTATGACATTGTCACAGGAGACGAAACCTGGATTTATTGTTTTGAACCCGAAAAAAAAACAGCAATCTTGTGAATGGGTGTTTGAAAATGAGAACAAGCCAACAAAAGCGAGGCAGGCGTGAAACGTTGGTAAAAAATTATCGCATTTTTTTCTCAGCTACGGGTCCCATCTGTACAATTCCACTTGAAGATCAAAAGAGTGTTAATGCCGAGTGTTATTCTACCATTTGTTTACCCAGGGTGTTAGAAAAAGTTCGCGAAAGACGACCCAAAAGCCGCGTTCTCCTACATCATGACAACGCTTCTTCACACACGGCCAACAGAACAAAGTAATTTTTAGCTTCCGAAAAAGTACAACTCGTCACCCATCCTGCGCATATCTCATAGCCCCGACCTAGCACCTTGTGATTTCTGTATTTTCCCCAAAATCAAAGATTTGATGAGAGGTTTCACTTTTACCAACTCCGAAGAGGCAGTGATAGCGTTCAATCAGCACGTTGAAAACATGCCTTCAGATCTGTGGTCCTCCTGTTTTAAAAAATGGTTCGGTCGCATGAAAAAATGTTTAAAATGTAAAGTATTTTGAAAAGCAACAAATATAATATTTTGGTTTTAACATGTTGTTTTTTTAAGTTACGCAAAACTTATAGTGTGACCTACGTATTATAAAGTGGGAAGAGTATTGTTTGATATTTCTAATAGATATAAACTCTAAATTTAATGAACCAATTTCAAGGCCCTGAGTAACATAGTTTTTATATTTTATTACTAGAAAACATTACCTATGAAGCCAGGAAGCCAGGGGCGTTTTCTTGAACCTTATTTTATCGTCTAACAACGTGTAGTTATATCGTATGTACTGCAGAGTTGTTGCATTTACGAGTACGATACGATATCTAGGCCACGAATACGTGCAAGTCGCGTGTTTGTAGACCTTTAACTGTCAAATTATTGGCTACAATTTATGGCGGGGGCACAGCTTTCTCGTGGTGCATGTATGCAGTGCTTATATTATGGTGACGGATAGATAGGTAGGTAAATTGCTTATGGAAGGAATTTGTATCTAATTTAAAATTCTGTTTATTATGCTGGCAACATTGACACTGTGCCTAAAACAGTTGGAAAGTTTGATAGGTTTTTGTAAATCATACTAAACTTTATTACCCATATAATAAGAAAATTGATAAGCTACTGGAACATAATGTAGAGTTCAGTTGTTACACTGCTGAAATAAAAGTTATAACTTAGTGGTTTAAACAGTCTGTACCTATAGGTACTTTCCTGAATAGAAGTAAATATTTCGATGAATCAAGACCTTGAGGTTAAATAGTACGATTGTGTGTGTACTACAGATTTGCAAAAACAAAAAAACAGCTTTACATTAATTTAGCCTAGAATAATAGTACCTACATAACTATGCGTTTTATTTACAGGAATTTAAAGCATATATTATGTGTTTCTATAACAATAAGGAATGTAATGTAATCCTGGGTTCTTTACGTGGGCCACTCTCAATTGTATTGTGTGCTGTGAGAATGGCCCACAATCGCTAGACATCGTCACGACTTACCACCAGGCGGGTGGTGGCAATTTGGCGAACCCAATATAAAAATAAAGAGAACTACCTAGTAGGTAGGATACTATTATTCAACTCGGGCAGCACCGCGGGCAGATAACCTATATATTTAAACTACTGGAAACATCATAGAATTTTTTTTTATATATTTGGTTCGCCAAATTGACGCCGCCCGCCTGGTGGTAAGTCGTGACGACGTCTAGCGATTGTGGGCCACTCTCACAGCACACAATACTATAGAGAGTGGCCCGCAACTTGACGACCTACTGATGTGCCTCTTTACGCCCCGCTTAAAGAACCCAGGATTATATGTGAGAGGAAACACGTGCACAGGCAGGGCGTTCCAGGCCACTATCGTACAGCAGAGAAATGAACGTTTAAAACGTTCAGTTCTCGCGAACATGCTATCCACTGTGTGGGGGTGGCATCTCTGCCCGGCACGGGTTGTTCGGGATTGGAAGGAAGAGGGTGGGATCAGATTGAAGAGCTCTTCAAAACACTCGCCGTGGTAAATACGGTAGAATGCGGCCAAGGAAGCTATTGTTTGGCGCTGAGCTAGCGGCTCAATGCTTCCCGTTACCTCCGGACAATCTATAATACGGGTAGCCCGTCGCTGCATAGCGCCGAGAGCGTCCAGCAGATACTTCGCGGAGCCTTCCCAGAGGTGAGAGCAGTATTCGACGCAGGGTCTAATCTGCGTCTTGTACAGCAGACACCTCTGGTCCGGTGTAAAGAATCGCTTTACCTTATTCAGTATTCCTAGTTTCCGCGAAGCTAGCCCTATACATCTTTCGATGTAGTTTTTAATATTGAGTTCTCGACGAATGTCAAGCCTATGCCAAGGATATCAAGGTTGTCCTTCATTGGTAATAATGCATTCTGAAGAGAGGGTAGGGGAAGGAAAGGGGATTTCTTCGCAGTAAATGCATACGCCTGTGTTTTGCGGGCATTGAACTCGACCAGGTTCTCGGTACCCCATTGAGAGATACTGTCGAGGTTACGGTCGAGATCAGCCACTAGTCGTCGTCTCTCCTCAATCTCAGATCGCCCCGCCGTCGGACGAACCGAGTAACTCCCGTGCATTGTGCTGTCATCTGCATAGCAATGAATGTTCCCGAGGGATAGCATATCATTGATATGCAGAAGAAAGAGAGTTGGTGATAGTACGGCCCCTGCGGTACCCCGTCATTCACTTGCAAGAAGCGAGAAGCCTGGCCATCGCAGAGGACCCGCACTTGGCGCTCGTTTAAAAAGCTGGCAATCCAGCTGCACATGCAGTTGAGGAGGTAGACCATTTGCCGGAAGCTTGGAAAGGAGTGAAGCATGCCAAACCCTATTGAAAGCTTTGGCGATGTCCAGGCTAATAGCCAAGGACTCGCTGTGCCATTCCATAGCCCCACCCCAGACATCCGCTACGAATGTCAGAAGATCACCCGTTGATCGTTTTGGCCTGAAGCCGTATTGTCGATCATTGATTAGCGAGTGATCGTCTAGGTATCGCATGAGCTGCTTATTTATAAGGAGCTCAAGCACCTTGCAAATGACTGAGGTGACAGCTATGGGTCGATAGTTGCCTGGATCGGAACAATCCCCTTCCTTGGGGATCGGTTGTACGTTCGTCTCCTTCCAGACCTCCGGCACGAGCCCTGTAGAGTATGACAGGCGGTACAGACGCGTTAATACTGGATATAACTCAGCTGCACATTTTCGTAGCACCACCGCTGGAATGCCGTCAGGGCCACTGGCTTTCCGCGTGTCGAGTGACCGCAACACTACCCGTACATTGGCGATGGCTTGGGGCTGCAGGCCCCGGTTGTCGACCCGGGAATTAGCCGCAAAGAGGTCTGCGAGCATATCCGCTTTCTCTTGGGCTTTGTGAGCCAGTGTTCCATCTGGGTAACGCAGCGGTGGCAGCGACGGCTGACAAAAGTTAGATTGCACGGCTTTGACCAGTTGCCAGAATCCACGGCTGCCCGTGGGATGGGAAGTGAGCTCCTGGCCAAGCCGCGCGACGCGCTGGGCATCCGCTCTCTTAAAGTCCCTCTTGCTGGATTTTGTGGCCCGGTTGTACGCTGCTTTGAGGTGACCCACGTTTGGGTCGCGCACAGCCCGGGCCCTGATCCAGGCGCGATATGCCGACTGTTTTTGTCGAACAGCTTTGGCACAATCTCGCCCGAACCAGGGACGGGCTCTGATACTGGTGACATCAGTGAAAGGGATGTAATATTCCATCCCTAAACTGATTTTGCCAGCAATCGCAGAAGCGCTATCCGAAGGAGCCTTTCCTACAAAGCAGCGCTGGCTCCAGGGGACGGACGCATAATAACCGCGTAGACCGTCCCAATCCGCTGACGAGTAGTGCCATAGTCGTCGTGACGTTTGTACAGGACGTGCAGGAGGTGACACCTTCATGCCAGCGTGAACAACACAGTGGTCGGAACTACCCAATGGGGCTCCTACCGTAACACTGTACTGGGCTGGGCGACTCGTCGACAGTAGATCCAGCACAGCGGGCGCGTGATCTGACCTGTGTTGTATCCGGGTGATCCCGCATATCATCTGAGTCAGACCGTGGGAGAGAGCGAACGCATGGGCGGCCCTACCCGCATGATCAGTCTTGAGGGACCCCAGCCATTCAATGTGATGGCCATTGAAGTCCCCCAGAAATACTAGGTCAGCGTTCGGAAACCGCACCTGCCCTTCATCAGCCGTCTCGCTGAGGTACTGGAAGAGCTTTGTTGTCTCAGAATCCCCTGTGTGGGAACGGTAGACGCACACGTAGATCTAGCTCATAGAGCCATGGTCTACGTGCAGCCAAAGGACGGAGTTGGAGGGGTTCTCTAGGCAGCGCAACCGGCGGCAGCAAACATCCGCCCTAACGAACACGCACACCCCGGCTTTATCTCGAAATTGTTCCTCGATGACATAGCCGGGG
The DNA here is from genome assembly GCA_963556515.1 of Nudaria mundana. Lineage (NCBI taxonomy): Eukaryota > Metazoa > Arthropoda > Insecta > Lepidoptera > Erebidae > Nudaria > Nudaria mundana. The sequence goes on along the minus strand of OY748287.1, from coordinate 8,306,498 downwards.
TAACACAGGTAAGACGTGTCTTCAGGGCGGCGTATCGGTGTCTCCGTGAGGAACATCACAGCGGGCCGTGCAGGGTGATCGTGGACGGCATCGAGGTTCGCATGGAGTCCACGGATGTTAGTGAACTCCACCTCGAAAAGTGAAGTTGTGGGGTTTCCTGGGGCCGCTGTGGAACGTTTACATTTTTTACAAGAAGAAGCGTGAAGACAGGGCGACATTTAGTGCAGCAGAAAGTGACAAAGCGCAGGGGCTAGCTTTGTCTAGAACCGTGTGGTTAGGTCGGAGCCGACTCACCGGACGGAAGGGTTCCCAAACCCCCCTGATGCAAGGCCGCCGCTACCCCACACCGGTTACGACCCGGAGCGGCGATCCCACATCAGGATTATGCGCAACATGTGGGGCAGCCTCCTGGGGTGGTTGGTCCCAGGCGGGCCCCATGACTGTGTTGCGGGCGGCCGCGGCAACGCCGTTGCTAAGGGTCTCCCTGGCCGGCGAATCGACCCACATCTCCCTCACTAGACTCCGTTTCGCCTCTACTGGTCCCATGCCTGCTGCACAATATATCGCCCCGGGCCCGGCGGTACAGCTGCTGAACCCCTAACCCAACCCAGCCTGGGCTGGGTTACTTAGGGGGCTTTAGCACAGCTGCACGGTGGTACCCCCCGGACCAACACTGTTGTACCACCTGGTACCCACGTAGAGACCGAAGCCACTACATAGGTACCATAAATTAACGAGCCTCGTCCGTTGATCAGTAGGTGCGCCACTAGCAGGTGAGGTCGCTGGGGCCCTAAAAATGTTGGTAGAGCCCCTTTGCACCCCGAAGAGATAATGTATAATTATTTATACATTATCTCTTCGATTTTGTTTCACCAACCACCTAGGTATTCATTGGCGACAGTTCAAAAGAAATCGCATGTCGGTCGTCAGTGAACTAGTTAGGGTTATTGAATGGACCCGCCCCGGGTTTAGTTATAACATGAACATAATCACTACTTCTATTTATTAGGAGGCAGCGGCGGCTAAATTGAGTTTTGTGTAGTTGTGTAAAAGGTCACTGACATGTCTTTAGGCATCGTTGACCTCACGATGGGTGCCTATTTAACGTTGCGGTATTTTGTATGTAAATTCGATACATTAGTATATACACTTTTTATTAAATTCATTCGGCCATTTTGGACATAGCCCTTTATAAGTGTGCCCGGTGACGGCAATAGTCGGTTTTACGTGGGACTAAAAATACTGGCAAATTGTGGGTGGGTAATGCACCTCTGCCTACCCCTTCAAGGATATAGGCGTGATATGTGTGTGTAGTATAATAATATACAATTTGTTATCCAATTGCTAAACACCTATCAAATATAATAAATATACAGGGTGAATTTTTGAAAAGGGCTTGGATGGCCAAATCCGTAACTATAAGGAATAGCGAAAAATGCTCAAAGGAGTCACGAGCCCGATTTTGATGAAACTTAAAACCTCGTCATTAGATTTTTGGGAAACCAATATCCTAGCTGGGAATCGTACCCGTTGATATTGAAAAAAAAACACATCCTTTATTATTACACCATACGATAGTGTCGCTGTTAAGGATCCAATTCTGCGAAGTAATGATATACGGCAAATTTAAGGAAAACTTAGAGTTTTAATAAAATTCATATTTCTTGTCTGTCTCTTAGTCTCTGTCTCTTAGTCGTGATAAGAGACAGACATGTACTTGCCAGCTTGTTTCTTATAGTGTATTAAACGCGAGATTACGGTACTACTTACTAATTCCATACGCGAAATACAACATTATGTTCTACTTTCAAATTTTACCTGCCCACGAGCATCATTTAGAAGACGAAATAGTCAGTTCTGTGATTACGAACAAAATTGACTCAAAATTGACTTAAAATATGAATTTTATGAAAATTCTAAGTTTTCCTTAAATTTGCCGTATATCATTACTTCCCAGAATTTGATCCTTAACAGCAACACTATCGTATGGTGTAATAATAAAGGTGAGATTTTTTTTCTAAATCAATGGGCTCGATTCCCAGCTAGGATTACAGGTTTTAAAAAAATCTAATGATGAGGTTTTAAGTTTCATCAAAATCGGGCTCGTGACTCCTTTGAGCATTTTTCGCTATTCCTTTTAGTTTCGGATTTGGCCATCCTAGCCCACTTGAAAAATTCATTCTGTATAACTACTAGCAGACTCCGCAAACCTTATTTTGCACAAAAAAATCATAGGAATCGGTAAAGCCGTTATGGAGGAGTTTGGCAACAAACTCGTAAATTTTATATATTAGATAATAATATACGAGTATTTATGTTGTTATTGATGGCAACAGTAGCTAAATAATTATTTTAAAACGTTTTAGATGAAGATTATTAAGAATGTGTTGTACATCGTAATACAATCTAAAGGACTCGAAGGCCGGTTATTTTCTGCTTTAGAAAATAAGTGTTGCCATTTGACATGGGAATACCGAAATTATTCAGGGAACCTTTCTAGCCAGCAACTTTAAACAACGTCGAGGAATTTTTACACTAATCACTGTAACCACTATAAGTACATACTTCTTTTATGTTTTGTAAATAAAGTCTAGAAGTATGCAAGTGGAAATCTATAGTCTCTGCCCACCCTAGTGGCAAAAAGATGTGACTATGTTTATGCTAATAAAGTTCATACTCGTAGTTTGATAAAAGCACAAGTCTCCACACAAGTCATTGTCATTCTAATTTTAGTCACCAATTGCGATTTAATACCTTGAATATTGTCAGAAATTTCTTGTCACTAACAGTTGGTGTTTCGCAATTTGCTGATGGCAGCATTAAGGTCGAGCAAGTGCAGTGATCTACTGGTATCACCCCCTCCTCTTGCAGCTCCCCTGTACGCGTTCCCCCGCAACACCCAGTGGCACGCCGCCGGTATTTGGCGGTACGCCTTGCACTAATGCTTCCTGCGGAATATAGACTTGGAAACGTTACGTTATTGTCGTACAAGGCCTGTATCCCGTGCGATTCAAAGAATCTTTCTAAGGCTTGTAAAAATAATAGTTTAAGCTTTCGATTATCGGCATTTATATAATTGGTGGAACTTATATAGTTTGTATATATGTAAGACAGTGAAGTAGAACACCTTTGAACCTTTGCTGTAAGAAGGCACGGAACCGTTCATTGGAATATTGGATATGTAATGCACAGATAATTATCTCGGGGATATAAACGTACGTTGTAATTCAATGTATTATAAACAAAAACATTTTTTCCAAAAAACAGTTGATGTTTTTATGAAAAATGGGAAAAAAATCTAGCGAGTGCAGTCGCGGGCATCAGTTACTACTATAATAAAATCTTGACCAATACGAAAGCTGTCATAAAATGTTATGGACTCTTTTTACAGTCATTAACTTTTGGGAAGCGGAATCGGAACTTCGGTAATATTGTAATGTACGCGAGCTCGAAGGTTATATCCACAATATGGCGGCCAGGATATTTAATACATAAAAACTGTTTATCCTGTAACGTTTTATTTGAAGAGATAAAAACCAACCAGAGATCACTGGAGAAAAATATATCTTATACTAATAATATAAAGGGAAAAATAATGTGTTCTTGCATGTTTGTAACCTCAAAACTACTCGACTAATTTTGAAAATTCTGTCACCAGAATACCAGATTATGCCTCATTAACTATGATTAAATGTATTAGTATCAGAACATATTACCGACCGCCCGTGAAAAACCAGATTGCAGCGCTACTTTCCTTAAAGGGATCTCTTATAAATTCAATATTATTACGATAGTTGCTAAGAAGTCAATAAGTGTACAAGTGAGTTATTCCTCACTTAAATTAAACACGTCTTACATTGAGAGTCTATCGAATATCAAGTAATATCTGTCGGGGCACACAGAAGGTTATTAAATACCCTCTCGGAAGCTGAGTGCACCGTGACCCATATCCACTTGGTGCACCGCCCGACTTATACAAGTGGACTTTATTGATTCGCAGTCTTGAGACGGTCTCCCGTCCTGCTCCCACGGTCCTCTCACTCCATCCCTCCTGCCATCTACTCAGGATGCATGGCCCTCAGTATTCATTCAGCTTTCACTATTCTTCGTTTTTGTCTTTTCGTACCCAAATTTACACATGCCCTCCGCTCCGTTCAGGACAATTTTGGAAAAATTTAGAAATTTTGGGCAGACTAGACAACTTAATACAAAATTCTTTGTGTAAAATTTTAAATGTAAATATTAATGACCGGGGTCCAAGCGTCTCTTCCAGTTCGCTTGGGCGGGCTAGGTATTCGTAGAGTCACAGATGTCAGTCTGCCAGCATTTCTGTCGTCGGTCCATAGCACCGAAGAATAAGTCAGGAAAATTTTGTCAAATACACTGATTGATTCCGAGGTGCGATGCAAGACCGCTGCCATAAATGCTTGGAGGATGTTTTGCCCCGACACTGACCTGCCCTCACGTCTAGGCTCACAGCGACTGTGGGATTCACCGCTCTGTAAATTGAGAATTAATACACTAATTGACACTTCTTTCAATATTTCAGAGCGTGCTACTAGCTGTTGGAGAATGGGAGTCAGGGTTATGGATCCAGGCGCTCCCATCGCCCAACATCGGTACAATGTTGGACGACACAACCTTCCGCATTGCCACTTGCCTTCGGCTGGGTACACCTTGTGTATCCCTGCATTATTGCACCTGTGGAGTAGCCGTCGATAATCTGGGAGACCATGGTCTTTCTTGTAGCAGAAGCGCAGGTCGTATACCTCGGCACGCTATTCTAAACGACATAATTCGTAGGGCTCTTTTCACCGCAGGTCTTCCGGCCGTACGTGAACCAAATGGTTTAGCACGAAGAGATGGAAAGAGACCGGACGGTATGTCGTTGCTACCGTGGAAGATGGGAAGGCCTTTGGTGTGGGACGCTACATGCGTTGACACCTTAGCACCTTCACACCTTCCAAGCACATCCGGATGTGCCGGCGCTGCTGCTGCATCGGCTGAAGGCCTTAAACGGCGTAAATATGCTAACCTAGCAGGTGATTACATATTTGAGCCGTTTGGGGTTGAGACACTGGGGTCATGGGGTCCGAGTGCTCGCCGCCTTTATAGAGACATTGCTAAACGCCTAATTGATGCTTCTCAGGACCAGAAGGCTGGCTATTTTCTGGCCCAAAGAATAAGTATCGCCATCCAACGTGGCAACACAGCCAGCATTCTGGGAACCTTCCCAGTCGGCAATTACGCGGAGGATTTTTTAAACGATATTTTGTAATGTAAATATTTTTAGTCTATAATTATGTTTATTTTGTATATTGTAATCCTTATTGTAAATAAGCACCGTACAAGTTTGAATTTGTCTGTCTGTCTATCTTTTTTTTATTTATTTATCATTTAAACTACGAGTATTTACATAATTACAAATTGTACATGAGTATTTTAGAAACCTACGCGGTTTATAACTAATGCTCGTTATTCTACATTATTTTATAAGTGTACTCGTATGTATTGGCGGTTTTATTTTTATCTTATCACCACGAAACTTGGCACAACTGTTTCTTAACTTAATACAATTTCTTAGGTGGAAAAAACTCAAACAATTTTTCAATGTTAACAGGCGTGATATTACAGTTTTTTTCTCAAAAAGTCTGTGAGTTACAAAGAAAGGTGCACCTTTTTTCGAAATAAAGGTACCTTTATTTAAGGAGTATATACTAGTTGAGTTAATGACAATTAATTTACTTTTTTTTTTTAAACACACTCCTCATTTGGTAATAAATCCTGGACAAAGACATCCATTCAAATCCAATTTAAAATTGAAGTAGTACAAAAAATATCCGTTCGAGGAGAGGTTCGTAGGAGGAACGTTCTACCAACGGACCAAGATACCTGGAGTCCAAGACATCTAATTTTGTGATCACATTGTGTAAATATCGCGACTTACGGCGTCGCCAGAGCGCCATCTACCGGTAGTTGAACCTCCTGGAAGAGGATCAGTCGCTGGTTCGAGTCCAGCCCAAGGCTATACTTTTTGTGATTCATATTGTAAAATTATATAAGAAAAAGTTAGCATACTTCACTGCTTATAAAATATATTAATTAAGTAAAACTCTTGTAACATGAAACAATTTCTATACCCACAGATATATTATTCGTTCATTCTGAATTCAAGTTATTTCCTTTAAAAGCGAACTAGTGCCGAAAAGATTTATGAATGGTCTGTAAGCTACTACGAAGTGTTACGGTTCACGCTACGAAGTGCTACGCTTCTCGCTACGAATACCCGCTACAAAGAGACGGTAAAACAATGCGCTTCACAATGAGGAAGTTTTGCTTTCAACCCAAATTGATTAAGTTGATGCACTTGGAAGAGATTTGAGATTAGTCATTAACATTAATCTGACAGTTGTTCTCGGTTAACTACACCGAAAAATACGAAAATATAATAACATAAGATACGGTAATACGTACTACCGTCGATACTATTTCAGACCATTTTTACCCGACTGCGTCTGCGAGGGTTATGTTTTTCGTGCATTTGTATGTGGGTATGTGGGTTTGTATGTTTCTTTGTTCCCCTCTACAGGCCGAACGGCTGGCTGGATTTTGACGAAGAGGGTACACTAAATGTGAATCAAAAATATACCCCGGGTTTTGTGGGACAAAAGTGTAAGCTTAGAGACGATTAGAGATTTAAAGACGATTTTAAAAATATATACAACTTATATGTTAGATACTCACTATGTAATTTGGTATGAAAAATCGTAAAACATAAGTCTCTTAAACTAAAAGTCTGTAAATAAAACTACATAATTAAATAATAATAAAACCCAACTGCACTTCACCAGATATGTTAACAATTAAGTATAAGCAGGCGGGACTCCAATATCAGTTCAAAGTTTCAAACCTAGATACATAGTGAGTCCCGCCTGCTTAAAGTTAATAGTTAACATGTCTGGTGAAGTGCAGTCGAGTCATGGGTTTGAGTCCTACCGACGACATCAGTTTTTGTGATCTGCTTATAATTTCTATTAAAAAATTAATATTAAAAAAAAATTGTTTTCAACCCATGTTCAAGAGAAACTCGATGGAAATTTTGCATAACAAAGCGCGGGTACTCAGCATAGTTGCATCAAGCTCGCGTCAACTTTGCACGTCGTCGGTATCGGTAAATTGTTTATGTAACATTACGTGGGTTATTGAGTTTGGTATAGTTTAGCTAAGCGTTATTGTGTTAAACATTTATGCGTTAATAGCTAACTGGTAGTTGTCGAGGTAACTTTATAGAGTAGTTTCGTAAATAATATTAGGATATAAGACATAAATTATAGGACCCAGACTGCTGATATTGTTGTGACGTTGACGTACCTACGTACGTCGACCACTACCTCATCGCCGCCGCTCCCGCGCGTCTTCCTCACCGCGGCGCAGTATAAATACAGCGTGCAACATCCTACCAGTCACAGTACAGGTGCGATCTCTCTAACTACACCTGTCTCAGATTCACGTGACGAGGACCAAGGACCACGCCCTGACCTATCTTTGTAACCCTAGTATATCTATCTTTTGTCTCATGTATTATTTGCAATATATCTAATTGTTAATTAAATCGTAGCTAAGTGTTCTCATTTCTATCTATCTAACATACAAAACAGTAGGGTAGTAACCAACTCTTCAACGTTACATTGTATAGAATGTAAAACCGATCCTGACTGCAGGAATTTATTGATTTTCTACTTGTATATACTGCCCAATACCGGTAATAAACCTGCCATCTATTACATGCAACCAACAAAAGTACTAGCCAAATGTGTGTGTGTAATTCACATCTGCCTACCTTCACGGGCAAATTAATATTAATATATGTTTTACAAAATATACTGTGGCTCATGAAATCATGGCCACAAGATTTGATAAAGGAAATTATGAAACAAACCATGACGAGATTATTAAAATCGTAACAATTCATGGAGAATACATGGTAGCAATTCAGGGGGGGGGGTCGTGGTCTAGTGGTAATCGACAATGTTAACACATTGCTAGGGTTAAGCAACTTCAAGTCAGGAAGGTCTTAGGATGGGTGACCATTTCTTAAGATACTGAGACCCCTCCTGAACTTCGATATCGCCCATGGGTTGTGGAGGTCAGATGGCAGTTGCTTCACGGAAAATATCAAAGTTCAGCCGAATCGCATTTAGACTGGAAAGCCGACCCAAACTGAGTTGGGAAAAGGCTCGGTGAATGATGATGACATGGTAGCAAGTCAGTAAACAGGCGGATTTAAAATATGTATTTAGATTAAAATTGTATTCACTTCCCAAAATAATTACAGAATTTACAGTTTGTTTTTAAAATTAAAACTTCCCGTCAAGATTACAGAATCGCAACCACAGACTGACAACCGTACTCGCAAACCGTGTTTACTGTCCTAATATTTGCTGTACCAACCCATTTTCAATCTAACCTTTTTCGCTGCAGATTTTTATTCAGTTAAATAAAGTGCGGTGGTGGCAGGCCCGGCGTGGCCTAGAGCCTGAGAGGTTAGAGGGTGGGTATCATCCCGCGGTCGCTGTTTACTTTATACCTATTATATTATTATGATTTATTGCTCAATCGATGCGGCACCCGCCTACCGCCACTTGGGTAATTTAACCAAAATGTTTCTGAAGTTCACGTACATGAAGGAATCTTAACTATGCTATAACTTTAAAGGAATCAGATGCTTTGATACGAGGAAAGTAATGTTGAGTTGTTTAAATAAAATAACTTAGAATTTGTGTCAAGATGAGAGCTTTGATGTTCTTTGACGTTGTTGAAGTCGACTTTATTATTTGAATAATTTGTATGAAAATAGAATCATGTCTAGTTCTATTTGAATATATCACATTTTATCATTTTGTGCATTTAAATTTTCGGATAGTATTAAAGATGATATTTAAACAGGACTACAATGCAATTGCATCCAAGGTCTGACCCACTTTATAACCTTTGATATTATCATATTTAAGCCCCACTTAGATAAATTAAGAATCAATAAAAACCTTAAAGTTCAAAAACTCTTTTCTAAAGAAAAAACAAACAGATACATCACGCCTATGTCCTCGAAGGGGTAGAGGTAGAGAGGCATTAAACACCCACACTTTGCCAGTAAGTTTGTTGGTTCCACGTAATAGGGGCAAGCTTATTGTCGTTAGGGCACTTTAGGAAATCCATAACCACTCTGTTATCAAAACAAAAATACTAACAGTCAGGACAGATGTTTCATACCACTAAATAAAATTTCTGCAGCCCGAGCATTTAGTTCACATTTTGACTGATATTTACATTCATATATTCTCATGTATAAGTATTTTAAATATTTTTGGACGTTCTCACACGTTATCTGGCCCAAACTAAGCAATAAGCTTGTGCTATGGGATCTAGACAACTGATAAACGTACTTATATATGTCTAAATACATCCATAATTTACATAGAAACACCCAAACTCCGAAACAAACATTTGTGTATCACACAAATATCTGATTCGACCCGGGAATCGAACCCGAGACTCCGGAGTCCAAAGCCGATGCACTACCGACCACGCCACCGAAGCAGTCGAAATTTTATTGGGTCTTATTTTAAACAGAACCTACTTCAATAATATTGCGTGTTCATCCAATAGTGTGTCAAATTGTTGGCAAATTGAGCATTCATATCTAGCGCAACGAGTGGTTTCAGCAAGAGTCACTCACTTGAAGCTAGGTTCCATAAAAACAGCATCACCTGAAGAAAATATATTTAAAAAAATATATAAATCGATGCTTCTCAGGACCTGGCTGGCTATTTTCTGGCCCAAAGAATAAATATCGCCATCCAACGTGGCGACACAGCCAGCATTCTGGGAACCTTCCCAGTCGGCAATGACGCGGAGGATTTTTAAAACGATATTTTGTAATGAAAATATTTTTAGTATATAATAATTCTTATATATGTATATTATAATTCTTATTGTAAATAAATTGAGGCGAAGTCCCATTCTTTTAAAAAATTAATATTAAATTTTGGGAAAATATCAAGTTATATAAGTTCAGCCGTTTTGCCATTACTTAGACTGGAAAGCGAACCCCAGCTGGGTTGAAAAAGGCTCATTTACAAGATGATTTTTTTAATTGTTTATCTTGGGATCAAAAATACTGTCAAATTGTGGGTGTGTAATGCACCTCTGCCTACCCCTTCGGGGATATAGGAGTGATATGTGTGTGTGTGTGTGTGTGTGTGTGTGTTTATCTTAAAATATATTTTAGAACTAGTTATGTTTCGAAGTAACGTGTCGCACTCGCACCTAACAACAATTTCTTACAATATAAATATTTTTAGCAGAAAAAAAAACCGACATGAAATTGTAGGAATTGGACCAAATTGAAATACTTTCAATAAAAAAAAATACAATCGAAACTATACTATCCGAAAAAAAGGAGGTGGTTCTCACCTCCTCCTTTCATTAAAATTTCTTCGTCTTAAAATTCTTTCCTTCATATAAAGTTTATTCAAAACATAATATAATAGTTTTGATAGATACAATAAACATGAGGACTGCAACGGATTGAATTGTATTCCGATTCTAAAACCCCGAACCGGGCACAAATCACAAAACATTCCACGGCCTCAGCTCAGTTAATTGAATCCTGTAAGCCTTCATTAGACACGGCGCGGCGGGTTGTGATACGACAAAAACGAACTTTTACAGAATGGAGACGGTTGGTGTACGGACAAAAACACTAAATGACATTCGGTGGTACGGATCCAAGAATTACGTCCCGACGGCTTATACCCAACTTAGCTTTTACACTCCACAGCGGTGCTCCTACATAAAACTTCTCCTACAACTTCCTACGCCTTGAATTATTACATGTTTTACCAACCGTAAGCGCTTAACAAACTTTATCTAAGTGAAAAGATGTCGACATGAGTATCCAATGGCTCATCATGTGTCACTCACTTTTGATGAGTGATCATGAGTGCTTTTTAAAACAAAGATGAATAGCTACATATAATATTCAAAACTTTTAACGGATAATCCTTTTATCATTTTCTAATTCTAGTGCAGAAACTGTTCGTCTCGAAATTTATTCCCACGAAATTGTCAACTTTACACACTACAGAAAGTTGGCCAGGAAACAGTCAGAGGACTAGTTGAGAGAGTTCAAAAGAATTCCAATATCTGCGAACGCGAGGACGAGTTGCCTAGGGCGTGGGCTATACTATGGTGTATTATAGCCTAACTTTACCATCGACCATCACTGAATATGTTAATATCAAGTAACGAATGCTGGCTGTCACCACAATTTCGCTACTTCCAATTCCAAGCTCGCCCATCTCATCGTTAACACATTCCTATTGAGTTTTATACCAAAACGTACCGGCGCGGTTTTATTGCTTTTGTAATACAAATTGAAAGTGCCTATTATTTTGTGGCTCAGAGATATTTAATTTAACCAGAAATTGGTGTAAGACATTGTACATTTTATTTATTACATTGTATAGCTTACCAATAAGCTCCTTGCTTGAAAATAATGTTATATTTTAGCTATCTTTGTACCATCCGTTTAGTGGTTGTAACGTTACCATTAAAACTTTCACATTGGTATTACAACAGAAATAGTAGTCGCGTTCTGAATCAACATTAGTGTTTTTTTCTTTTTAAATGATTTAATGGCACATTTATTTATTTAGATTTATTTATTATACACAAAGGCACTACTTATCTACAAAATTTTATTGTACAAGTTCGAAAGAAAAATTTGTGAGGCTTCGAAATTTTAAATACCAAACAATATGTTTTCCAGAGACCGTATCTTTAACTTTACCAAGAAAGTGCCCGAAAACAAACAGGAATTGAATTTCCTATACCTAGTATTAACTCGTTTTAACGCTTAAAGCTACAGCAGCAATCCTTTCAGATTGAACATACAGTGTGTAAGCATCACTCGATTTCACTCGTATGACAATTCACTTTGAAAGCAGGATTTCTACACTGGGTTCTAGTTTCACAAACACTTGGCGCTATGATAGACGTACTCCTTTACACTTCAAACACTTCTATATAGCCTCTCTCTATACGACACCCAGCTTAAGTAAACTTAACTCGTTAGTAATTACATTCAATTGCGCATTGAATTTACGAAGACAACGTTTTAAAACAGGATATTTATTGTAATTGTTATAGTTAGCTTTTGAAATACAATGAAGCAAACTCACTTGTACACTTTATCCACTAATTTTATTACGTGTAAATCTGAATTGAACTTTCGCCTTACGGCACCATCAAAGGTGTTCCAATATATTGTTCGCAATAGATCACTTATGTGAGTTTTAGTGATTATTAGTAAGTTTATTTCATAATGTATACTATAGGGCCCAGGAACTGCCGACATTCGAAAGTATAAATCTATATAAATTTTAGATGTATTGGGCACTCTTTTTCAGTATATTAAAGACAATAAAGTACAAATCATGTTTTAGTTCTGGAGTTCCTTAATATTTGGACTTTTTCTCTGGGCTATAAGTGGACAGAAATTACGACCATTTACTCTGAACTGATAATATATTTTCTGTCAGTGTTGAAGTACTTACCTATTAAATTTCTATTAAATAAAATAAAGTCTAAATCTACCTAACCGCGGCCGCTCCTACATCTGGTATTTCCAGTGGAACCCGGCGGACTTTGGCCTCTTCGGGGTTTGGTCGGGATGAGAATCCCGCGTCGTTGGGATAGGGTTTTATCCCGCGACGGTGAGTCGTCTGGTTATCCAGATAAAATTGTGATAGTCGTAATCTTTTATCAAAGTTCATTAACTCGAGATAGGATTTTTAAGAATTAAAAAGAATCATAACTCTGCTGTCGTATGCTGCTGTGTATAGCTTTGTTTGTTGGTAACAAAGAGATATGACATAAAAATGAGTGGGGAGCTTTTAAGAAACTAAATAAATAGGTATATGTATAATTCTAGTGACTTATCCCATTGAGTTTCTCGACTTCTAAAGTTACCTAGTCTCACCGAAGATGATAGGTATATCTCACAATGTATAAAGGTACCTACCGCTGTCCCATAGCTAATGAAAGTTTATTTTTGTACCTACTTATAATGTTAAAGGTTTTTGAAATAAGATTCGAGAAGGACGTGTATTGCTCAATCACGCGTTAACTTTTATATGGTATAAATTAGATAGGGTCGAAATAAGGACCTAGATAAATATTCCTCAAAATCTCATTAAAAAACTGAACACCTAGTATACTCACCATGACTGCGTTTATTTTGAAATCCATGTGGTTTTTCACCTCTGCAGCAAGCTCCCTGACGAGCAGCAGCCCATCCTTGCGTGCGACGTCTACGTTGTACTCGTGGTATTTCTGTTCACACACAAAATACGTTTATTAGACTACTGAAGCTTTTGTAGATGATGCATGGGTGGTCAAAGTGCGACGGCTCCTTGGCGTTATCCTTCTAAGGGGGTAACCGTGACGCCCGGCCATGAACGTTGGGCAAATATATAAAAATATTAAGACTACTGAGACTGCTAAGAGGCCCTATTAACATCTCCGGGAGTACAGTCTTCCTTACCTGCACTTGTGCTTTTACTAACAAACGAACGAGACACTGACACATTACGTGGTGTCATACTTGAACATCTATTGCAGTCGTTAAGAGTATTTGTAGCCCTAAAATAAAATCCGATTGGTTTAACTACAGAACTTCGATATCGCCAATGGGTTGCAGAGGTCAGATGGCCGTCGCTCCACGGAAAATATTGTGGTAGACTTAGTTAGACTGGAAAGTCCCCAACTAGGTTGGGAAAAGGCTTGGTAGATGATGATACCCGGACCAGTAAGGAGACTGGTAAATTATAGGCGTAATAAAGGTCTCTGTGTTCTCGGGGATATAGACGTAACTTTGTGGAGAGAAACGAAACTCCTTACTTTACTTTATTTTAGAAGTTCCACCAATATCTTATAGAATCAAGTGAACCTCGCCTACTGCACAACACACCTGCCGATCAATAGACACGGTCCTGGTAAAATATTCCCGTTTACTGTTCCCAATTAATATTTTATTTAGTATTATACCTAGTTAAATATAAAACATACAATGTATCACAGCAAATAGAGCGATGCACGTAACTTCTGTGTAGTGAACATGTAATTTAATGCTTTCACGAGCACAGATAAACATTGGCAGGCATGAAACGTTCACATAATTTGTGAAAATGACAGTAATCGCGTCGCATTCGCGCTACATTACGTGTTGAATTATTAGTTTCCAACATGGCCGCGGGAACACGATGACTGTGGTCCTACCACGCGACTAACCCGAGATCTGTCAAATTTTAAAATGGAACGAACACATCCGGAATTCGATGGATGCTGGCTGCCAAATTATTGTTATTCGGCATAGGCACCCGCTCCATAGAGCTTTTTTATTGAATTTTCTATAGGCCAATGTCGCATTTGTTGTACTAGGAAATCTAACATGATAGGTACGTACCCAGGCTTTCTGTCTATAAAATAGTTTGTTACTTTAGGCTTAAGGTAATAAGTATACCTAGCAGTGTTAAAAATAGTTATTGTCAAAAATATATGGAAATTTCCAAAAAAAGTCCAAAAAAAAATTTATTATCGAATAACCTATATGATATATCTTTCTTCAAATAAACACCCCTTATCATATATCAGTATGAAATAGTCTGTAGCTGGACAAAAAAATAGACCCTACAGACGTAAATGTTTTATGGCAATCCAGCCGGCGTTTACTCAATAAAGTTCGATTTAAGAGCACCGTAGGCGGCAGATGGGATATAGAAACGCGCCATAGAAACGTCCGTAGTCTGCCCAAGACAAGACACTCCCCTTCATATTACATTGTCTTCAACGGCACCCGGAGATTTTTCTAAATCGATAGCCTACTTGAGATTTAGAAAGGGTGAAGCTCAAGTATCGAGTGCACTTTTCTATCGTACTACCAGACGCTTGTCATTCGATATTTTTAGTTTTTTACAGTTTATATGCTGCAGATTTTCCGACGAAAATCTTCAACATACTCAGGAGGTATTTATACACATAATTAAGACGAAGCGCAGCGGAGTCTTCCTCATACTTGGTCTGAATCGAAAAACTTTGTGCCACGATACCGGTCGCAATTTTAAACCTATCGACTTGAAATTTGGCTGCAGATAGAACACATTAACATGCTTTGCTGTATAGTTTTTGGTATATGTAGCTTATATAGTTTTTGAGTTATCAAACATTAAAGGAACGTACCTTTCACAGTACTAAAAAATTGATTGTTGGATTTCGCGCGCCAAATTTAATAATTCAAAACTTCAAATTATTTAACTATGGAATTATTCATCCGATTGGTGTGATTTATTTATGCCGTAATGCAATTAACCTGTCTTTCCCTCCGTCTTATTTATTTCGACGTTCCGGCGAACCGTCTAGTAATATTATGAAGACGGTAAAGGTAAGGATGAGAGCCCGTGGCTCACGGATATTGACTCGATCACGAAGTTATACACGCGACCTACGTCCGGTCGTCTGATTTATGCAACGAGTTGTTCAATTACCAAGGCGAAGGATCTTATACGAATTTATTATCCTTATAACTATTATAATTATTATTTACCATCGTAATTAAAGGACGATCGTACCGCTTAAACTCTAGAAAGATGAACTGCTTTTCTACTGTACTCCAGCAGAAATTTGGAGTTACAATGTGAATTTTAATAAAGTTAGTAGGTACGACTGCAATAAAATTTTAAATCCATGGACAGCCCAAGGAGTTGTTGTACATTTCCTACAACTGCACGATAATTACCGCCAAACGTGCACTTAAAATGTAGTTGGATCAACGGTATGCTCTAATATACTAACTACTACTAATCGATGCATTTACGTATTTAACTTTCTGGACAAATCCCTGCTATTATTGCTCGTATGCATCCTTATTGTGGAAACCTACTTAATAAAGTGTATTCTTAAATCATAAAGGAATACCCAACACTCGTTAAATCAAACTTCTCTTACATCTACGTTCTACATTACAACAGTGGAGGGGGAGCGTGTGATTAGGATTTTTTTTTAATTGCACGGCCGCTCCTGCGTCTGTTGCGTCTCTGGTACGCACCAGAAGAAGGTATTTCCTAAGGTGTGTGGCCTCTTCGGCGGTTTGGTCGGGATGAGAATCCCACGTCGTTGGGGTAGGGTTTTATCCCGGGTTGGTGAGTGAATCTGGTTGCATGCACGCGATACTTCTAGCCTGCTTCTGTAAGGACGGCGGGTGACTATCCCGCCGTCCTCAGACCCCGATCATGGAGGTCGATGGCCTTGGGCATAGATGAGTCTGCGGTGCCCTCGCCGCTGACTTTGGAACTCCCGCTGGAGACCATGGCTTGAAGCATGGTCTCCAGCGAGAGGGTATCCACGCCCAGACCCACTACGAAGTCTCGGTGCTGACTCGCCCACGTGTGATTACTTTAACATTCTTTATCCACAAATAAAATCAATGGCTAAATTATTATTTAAATGTAATTTAACTACCGAGAAATTTAAATGTCCTCTTCTTTTAAATTCATTGGTAAATAAATGGATTCAAATAAAATAACAAATGATTTTAGGGTCTAAATGAGGGGTATCCTTTACATAATGCAGATTTGGGGTTTAACCCTTGAGCCACTATATTCTTCTTGAGTAGGTAAATACGTGTTACTGCAGAAAATCTCTGCTGAGTATTTTACGTTTATGCTGCCAACAATTTTTACCAATATTTACATGTATGAATTTAAATAATTACTAATACTAATTAGCCAATACCAACAAATACGTTACGTCATAGTTTACTATTTCATAGAAATTCCTATTGTTTTGACATTTAATAAAAAGAAGGTAATTTGATTTTGAAATTGAAATTGTTTATTTATTTTCGACACTGGGTCATTCAGTACAAAAATTCATTACAAACATAATACAAATTCAATAATTAACTAATTCTACACTATTATAATATATATGTACCTATATAGGATAGTTAAACTTAGATCAATCAATCATTTAAGTACAATAAATAATGCCTTACCTACTTACACCTCACTGTAGATGCATTAGTCATTACGTGAACCATACACAAGTGGTTCACGTACTGACAGTCAAACCTATTTGCAAATACTTCCAGAATGCTGTTAGCGCTACCCCGATTAGGCATTCATCTTACCCTATTGTCAGCTGCATAACTCATTGGCACAACTCTGCTAGTACGAACAAGACCATTAAGTCAACCTACTTACGTATTTTGCCAAGAGCCCTTCAAAACCTTAAATGTACCTACCTAATAACAATAATGGTTGTTATCTGCCCATTGTTTGACGCGGAGTCTGGAGATCATTCGATGCCCTTGACACCCTATATAAACAAAACAATGTTCTACCATCAACGTTAAACAAATCCCTAAACACCAAAAGCTTGTTCACTAAAATTGGTTGATTATATAAGAGAGGGTAGGTATATCCTTTCATTTTAATCAGTATGATTTGGGCATTGGCTGGGTGGCTGCACCAAGGGAGTTGGGACATATTGGCTAACAAGCAACCTAAATTCAATTACGGCAGTTAATTTAATCCGCTCTGTGTGTCAACACCATCCTCGCGGCCCTTTGAGTAATCCTATGTATTCAACTATTTTAATTTATTGTGAACTAGGTAACGCTTGCGGATTCCCCCGAGTGACTCACAAAAACAATTTAATATAGTGTAAAGTATCGTTAACTGAATTCGAATAATAGTTTTTATACTTTCGGTGTTCCAAATTCATTAGATATAGGTATTTTTTCAGTGAAATATTTACAATTTTTAATATTTCCAATGGACTTAATCCGATGTAACTGAACTGTCACGGTCGATATTAAAACAAAATATATTGGCAGGATTGTGGCTGTGTATCTATAAAAGGTTTAAAGTTTGACACGTATTCGACATGTCCAAATTGCCAAGCCAGGATCAAACGATTCACAAATCGGTTTGCATTCGAATAGTACGTTAAAACAATGAGTTGGACATATTTGTTAAGTTGGCGTCATTTATCAGAGTTTAAAAAAATACCAATCTCCTCACATTTAGTTTTGAACGCAAATTTTTATAAACAGCTTACAGCTACATAAAGCAGTTTTACTTAATTTTATTTTTATATACTGAACACAAAGTTTATTTAAGTGTTTACTTAATTTTGGTTTAATTTTTATTTTTTGGTTTTGCTGAGCGCACATTACACTGCAAGTCAGTATAAAAAAAAAATTTCATACGAGTATATATGCTTTTGCCATGCTTGTATTGTGTAATGTGAGCCATAAATAAATAAAATAAATTAAAGTACGCATCAATTTTACTTTTTTATACATTTTAAAATAATTTATGAAATTGAATGAAGCTCAAACGTAGGAAAGGACCTACCGTTCTAATTTGAACTAAGTTAGAATATTATGATAAGTCATCATCCACCGAGCCTTTTCCCAACTCAATTGGGGTCGGCTTTCCAGTCTAACTGCGATTCGGCTGAACTTTGATATTTTCCGTCAAGCGACTGCCATCTGACCTTCACAACCCATGGGCGATATCGAAGTTCTCTAGTTAGACCGGTCGGATTTTTGATTTAGGGCTCTAACTACTTACCCCTAACGACTGCCATAGATGTTCGAATGACAACCGGGACCGACGGCTTAACGTGCTCTCTGAGGCGAAAAGGCCCATCCATCCTAAGACCGGCCTGACTAGATGTTGCTTAACCTTTGCAATGTGTTAACATTGTCGGTTACCATTAGACCACGAGTCCCTCTATATTATGATAGGTAAAGCAATCTATACAGATAAATAAGATTGAAGACCTACTAATAATTCTAAATAAACAGCTTTTTACTAAATGTACCTAGGTTGTAATTCCTAAAGCCTTTCAATTAAGTACCTATTTATATAAATTTTGTTGACGATAGT
The DNA here is from genome assembly GCA_963556515.1 of Nudaria mundana. Classification (NCBI taxonomy): domain Eukaryota; kingdom Metazoa; phylum Arthropoda; class Insecta; order Lepidoptera; family Erebidae; genus Nudaria; species Nudaria mundana. Next base: position 8,287,482 of record OY748287.1, on the reverse strand, counting down.
TTGTTTAACAGTGCCTCGGAGAGCACGTTGAGCCGTCGGTCCCGGTTGTCATAGGAAAATCTATGGCAGTCGTTAGGGGTAGTTGGAGCCCTAAATCAAAAATCCGACCGGTCTAACTACAGAACGTCGATATCACCCATGGGTTGTGGTGGTCAGATGGCAGTCGCTTCACGGAAAATATCGAAGTTCAGCCGAATCGCAGTTAGACTGGAAAGCCGACCCCAACTGTGTTGGGAAAAGGTTCGGTGAATTTTTAGTTTGATAGATGGTCTTTTTTTTAGATTTTAGATAGAATTAGATAGAAGTTTGATAAATAGTAATTTAAAACATTGACATAAAACACAACTTCAAATAATTAGAATGGTATCAAATAATTGTCGGAATGGGACCAAATTGAAATGGGATCACACGGGAAGCAGTAGTAAAAAAATCCTAAATCGGTTTAACCAATCGAAAGATATGAGGTAACAAACGTAGAAAAATACAGTCGAAGGTTCTCTACCTTCTCCTTTTTTAAGTCGGTTAAAAACCATCGTCACTACGTGATCTGTCAGACCGTTTCTTGCCACACCGGACAGACCTTTCCACTCAACCCAAGTCTGGACGTATTTATTCGTATCCCTTCGCACAAAACAGTTCCAGTACTCTATTTACTAACAAAAACATGCAGAGGATCAAATATTTGTGTGACCACAAAATGTTTGTTTCGGAGTTTGGATGTTTTCTATCTATAATATGTGTGTATTTAGAAATATATTAAGTATGTTTATCAGTCGTCTAGATCTCATTGCATAAGCTGTTATTAGCTTAATTTGGCCTAGATGACGTTGTGTACGAAAGTCCATAAATATTATAAAAAAAGCCAATTTATAAATGATGAATATTGATAAATCTAACAGAAGTTTTATCTACATGTCACTATATCGACAATTAACACTTCGAAGTAAATAAACAAATCAGAAAAGTGGAGTAATTATTGAACTCAAGAAATTCTAAATTTGCATTTATCTCTCAATCTCCGACTGATTAAGACGTTAAATTAAGAACGCCTAATAACTTCCCAACCCAGTGGTCTTTAAAATATAATACGTGCTAACTCACCTTAAGGGATAAAATGTCCTTCCCGCCAATTAAATTTTAATTACTAGGGCTCCGAAACGCCAAACTTTTAATACGTAGCTAAGATTAATTAAAAAAGGTAAGTAATGAAATTTAAGTTTTCGAACGACACTAACGAGATGGTGAAACATCTTGGAATTTCATATTCTCGTTAGAATGCTGAGATTGGGAATTCTGTAAATTCATTTCATTGTGAATTATCCAATTACTGCCTTATGTAATGAATGCACTTTTATAATAATTCTAACATTATTTATTTACAAAGTAGGTATTAGGAGGAATAAACCTTCTTTTGAGGAAGATGTTTTTTTTTTTTTTTTTTTTTTTTTTTTTTTTTTTTTTTTTTTTTTTTTAAAATAAAATAACGTTTATTATCTTTGAAATTTTCAGAAAATTATTTAGATTCGTCAGAAGTTGGTGTGACTCTACCGAGGGTTCCAAAATGCAACGAGACTGAGAAGAGCCCTCAAGAAACTCAGCTCGGCTTTTTTCAAAATATTTCATCTTAAATCTAATACAGAGTTATTTAGAAAGGAGCAATTCGTTACGTTGTTACAACCAGGCCGCCTTGTCATCTAAGAAATCATTAATACTATAATAAGCTTTATGGCACAATTTACTTTTTATTAGTTTTTTAAATTTATTGACAGATAAATTTGCTATTTCGGTTGGCAATGTATTGTACATTCGAATAAAGTTCCCCGCAAAAGAATTACTCACTTTATGAAGCCTAAATTTAGGAACAGCCAGTTTATCCTTATTTCTTAAGTTTAGATTATGATTATCACTATTTTTCACAAATTTACTTTTGTTCTTGTGGGTATACAATAAAATTTCATAAATATACTGTGAATACACTGTAAGGATGTTAATATGCTTAAACTTATCTCTTAATGACTCCCGAGACCCCATTCCATAGATAGTCCGGATAGCCCTCTTCTGCAACACAAAGATGCATTCAATATCGGCAGCGTTACCCCACAGTAGTATGCCATATGTCATGATACTGTGGAAGTAGCTGAAGTAGACAAGACGCGCCGTTTTAATGTCTGTAAGTTGTCGGATCTTTTTGACAGCATAGGCTGCTGAACTAAGCCTGGCCGAAATTTTCCCGATATGAGGCCCCCATTGCAATTTGGAGTCTAACGTTATGCCCAGAAAGACAGTGTCATCGACCAATTCTATTATATCATCCCTAACCTTAACACTGGTTTTAACAAGTCTTACATTAGGTAAGGTGAATCTTACACATTTAGTTTTATTTTCATTTAATAATAAATTATTAGCACAAAACCAGTGGACTATCCTAGAGAGGGTAATGTTTACATCGTCAAGTTCGCGCTGTCCACGTTTAACTTTAAATATTAAAGAAGTGTCATCAGCAAACAAAACTACCTCGTGGTCGTCTCTTATGAGGTGAGGGAGATCATTAATATATACTAGAAAAAGAAAAGGTCCCAAAATTGAACCCTGCGGTACCCCCATTGCTACAGGAGAACCAGGTGACTGTTTACCATTGATCACTACTTTCTGGACCCTATCACTTAAGTAAGAATTGACGAAATTCAAGGCCGTCCCCCGGATTCCGTAATGATCAAGTTTCTTAATTAAAGTCTGGTGCTGAACGCAATCGAAGGCCTTAGATAAGTCGCAGAATACACCATAAGCATCATATGACTCATCCCAGGCCCTGTATATACACTCTAATAATTTAATTCCGGCATCAGTGGTGGACCGACCACGAGTGAAACCGAATTGTTTTGTATGTAATAGTTTATTAACGTTAAAGTGATTTTGCATTTGATTAAGCATAATTTTTTCAAAAATTTTACTAAATGTAGGTAGTACAGAAATGGGACGGAAATTGGACGGATCTGAAGTACTACCCGATTTAAACAGGGGAATTAATTTACTAGATTTCATTAAATCAGGGAACACACCACTATCAACACAATTATTAAATATTAATACTAGTTCAGGAGCAACCATTTCAATAAAAGAATTTACTAAATACACAGAGATGCCCCAGAGGTCAGCTGTTTTCTTGATATTTAAAGATTTAAAAGTTTTTAAGATAGTGTTTATGTTAACTTTACTGAATTTAAATATAACGTTACAACAAGGAACGTTTGCTTTTAACCAAGATTCTGCAATGGGGGTTGAAGAGCCTAGGGTTTTTGTCAAATCTACAGGAATTCGGGAGAAAAAATTTTCAAATTCGTTAGCGACCTCGAAGTCTGATGTAGTTATTTTACCATTTATATTAAGTTTAAAATGATTATCATTTAATTTTTGTTGACCTCTTTCCGCGTTTATAATTTTCCAAGTAGATTTAACTTTGTCTGCACTATTGAGAATTTTATCACTTATATATTTTGATTTAGCTGCTAAACAATCTGCTTTAAACTTTTTTGAATAAGTTTTAACATAATCTAGAAATTCAACTGATCTATTAAGCTGTCTTTCTGAGTATAGTTCATAAAGTTTTTGTCTACTTTTGTGTATACCCTCAGTGGCCCATTCACTGAAAGTAGGACTATCACTAATCATGACCTCCTTAGACTTGAATATGGAGTTGAACTCGTTGTAAAAAGAATCAAAAAATAATTTATACATTACATTTGGATCTAAGCCAGTGTCTAAGAATGGAATTTTATTGCAAAGTCCAACCCTCATTCGTTCCAAGCGGTCACCAGTTATTGGTCTACATAATATTTTACGTTTTATAACTTTTTCTTTAGTGATTTTAAAAGATGCTATTTGCCCACAATGGTCTGAATCTAGCTTTTTTATAATACTTTTACTTTCTGGCAACATATCGCTGTATATATTATCCAGGCAAGTGGCTATTGTATTACAATATCTAGTAGGCTCCAAAAATAAGTTTGTAAGATTGTGTGATTTAAATAAATTTAAAATATTATAACTCATAGGCGTATTAACAAGTAAATCGACATTAAAATCACCACATACTATTAGGTACTTATTAGTTTTTCCAAGTTTACATAGAACTTTGTCAATAAGTTCCTCAAATTCGCAAAAGGGTGAGGTTCCAGGTTTATACACGCATACTACTATGAATTGCTCCATTTCCACGCACGACAGTTCGACTTTACACTCTAGAGAAAGAGACACAATATCTTTCCGTTCTTTAAATTTAAGTTGTTTATTTAATAAAATCAAAGATCCCCCCCGTACTGTGGTCACCCTGCAGAATGCACTACCAACCCGGTGATTACTGAAATTGAACATGAGCTCATACGACTTACGCATATGTTCTGTAATACAAAAAATATCAATATTGTCTGAATTCATTAACAGTTCCAACTCTAACTCTTTGCCATGTGTTAAACAACCAATATTTTGATGCCCTATGTTGATATAATTTACATTTTTTGATTTGGTTTGATTTGGAGGGCATTTTTTAACGTAATTAATATTTGTAACTAAATTTAATTCAATTAATTGACTATGTCTGCTAAAGGGTAATATTGCCTCTGTTGTCGTAGAACTTAATTTAAATTACTTGGAACAGATTCCAAAGTCTTAACACTAAATCTACATTGCTCAATAAAAGCAGTTTTGTCAGCCAAGTTCTTGGCTGAAGTGTAAAAATAATTGAATAGCAAACTTGCTATTTGTCTCTTATAATGCTTTGGTAGAAAATACCTACCTTTGTTTACATAAACAATATGTTTGTTATTGTTAAAGTTACTGTCAGAAGTTGACAAATTGTATTTATATACAGTTCTCTTAAAAACAGAATTAAAGTCAATTACATGGAATTTATTATTATATTGGCTAGTTAAATTGAGTTGTAAATTTATCTTATATCTAAGAGAATTTTCCACGTCTGGCACACCTTTTATGTATGGTAATGTAAACATTACTACATGTTCAACATTTAAGTTTTGCATTTTGTCAAAGTATAGGGATAGTTCATTTTTGTTAATTTTACCCCTGTTTGAGCAGAAAATAATTATTTTACTGTTTGAGTCAAAATTATATTCTAATATCTTTTGCATAATTTCATTTAAAGATGCACCTGGATAACAGTTATTAATAATTGAATAACAATTTGAATTAAATTGTTGTATCAGAAAAGAACTAAAATCAGTTCCAATATCATCACTAAATAAAACTAGTTTAGTATATCCAGTATGACTATTACTTTTTACACTGTCACACAATTCATACACTAATGAAGTAGGTGAGCAAGTTGTAAGGGAAGCCTGGTTCTCCAATGATTGAGAAGGACTTGTGCAATTGATATTGCATGAGTGGTTATTTATGAAGGTATTAAGGCGCTCAGTATTATAATTAGATGTTTTGAGTACCTTATCTATACTTGATGAACACTTATTAAAGTCTTTTAGAGACCATTCATATTTCTTAGTTACATACTCTAATTCAAATTGCAAATTTTTTATTTGTGACTCTAAGCGTTGTGTGTCAGTGTAATATTTTAAATGACTTTGTTTAAGTTCTAACATAGATAATTTAGCTTGTTCTCTTAATTTTAAACTAGAGTTAACATTTTTACACTTTTTGATTAAGATTCTATGATATTTTAATTGTTTCTTTGATTTTAAAATGAATTTCTTTATTTTTAGGTATTTTTTTAGTTTATTCCTGCTGCAAAAATAAACTGGCTTGTCCAGTTGGTATGAACTGTCATTGGTAAGATCTATAGTAGACAAGTCCAGGTTTGGAACTGTTGCAGAAGGAACAAACTGCGGAGTACCACTCATTAGCTCGTTATAAAGGTTATCCGTTTGTTGGACTACGACTTGCTTGGCAGCTGACTCCAAGTGTAAGATGTGCCCCTGGGCATCCCGTAGCTCCTGTTCCAGCAAGGTAGTCCTCCTCAAGGTCCCTTCATACTCATCACTGCACTCTTGAAACCTATCTACTATTGATTGAAGGTGGTTCCGCTGCATTACAATTTCATCATAACTAATATGAAGCCTAGCTAGTTCAGATTTTAGTTTTTTACTATCGTCTAAAGCACCTATCAACAAGTTTTCATTTTCTTCTCTTTCTTTTTCTAATTGTAAACAGAGATCTGTTTTAGATTTAAGTTCCTGCAACACCAGCTGAAGTTTGGGCTCCTCCTGCTGGCGGGATAAGGCTCTACGGCTGCGGGTATTCATATTCTCGACAAATAAGTGCAATTAAACGCAATTTAGAAAATACAAGTAGGTAGTTCGAGGTTATGTTAGGTACCGGTAAATTAAAATCAAAACTTTTCTGTACTTACGAAAATAGATCGCCTGTTTTCAATGTTGAGAATATGAATAAACACGTATAATAAAATAATTTGACCTATTATAGGAGAAACATTATGTATTTACGTGAAATAACATTGAACAATACGGTCAGCTGATTCGTCACTTTTTAGCTTATTTTTACACTAATATACACAAAATTCTTTGAAATGATTATTTATGTTGTTTTGAATTAAGAATTTAGTTTTTTTTTTAATTGCAATAGCAAGTTTTATACTTCATAGTAGAATAAAAACATTATTACGAGGTGTAATAAACACCTATAGATAATAATTAATAACGCATAGAACTGAGATTAGGAAAAAGCTACTTATTAATAAGTAATTATCGTACGAATTTCTAATGAAATGAACTCTTATCTGTGTGAAATGTTCACACGAAGCAAAATCTATACTTGTACGTAAATTACCCTATAATGAAAAGCCACGATAAAATGAAAAAAAAAAAACAAAAGTATCTAGGTTAGGTAGACCTAGGGTGCCAAGGAGCCAGGGCATCTCTAGGACCCAATTCATTTATGGAATGGAAACGGCTATAAGTTCGCCACCTATTATATGGGACCATTATTAACCGAAATTTGGGCCTAAGAAACACCTCTGTCTGCCACGATAAAGACCTGATTTTGTGTTCAATATACCTAATTGTACTTAAAATTACCTACTCAAAATTATTGAGCGGAGTTTACGAAGCTCTTTCTTAGGCGACTCGTGTATTTCGTTCGTGATCGAACTCCTCCTAAACGGCTAGACTGATCTTTTTGTAAATTTGGCACGGTCATAGTGACCATCACCGTGAGTGCATATTTCTGAATTTATAAAGATCGGGCCAGTCGTTTAGGAGTTGGACCCGGATTGACAAACTATTGCAACAGCAGAATGCATTGCATACCTAGAATATTTATAAAGTACATTAATAGGTACATGAGAATCATAGAGCAAAACGGTCGTCGTACACGGTCGTCGTACACGGTCGTCGTATACGACATGAGAATAGAAACAATAAACTTAAACATAAAACAAAACTGAACATCCTATCTAAAAATTAAAACTAAAATAAATTACCAAAACTGGATCCCCTAGGCAGAGTGCCGGTACCACAGGCAGCAGTCCCTTGCTGGAGTGCTAGTAGGATAGTCTTTGCGCGAGAAACCTGCCTGCGCGGGGATCACCGGTGTCTTCCCTCAAACGCTTGCTGAGATCCGTGAACCGTGACTTATAATAGTTTGTTATAAGCCGATACGATACAAATATTGGATAGAAACAGGCGTTACTTGGCGAAAATCCATGACAAAACAAAGTAAAATGTTTTAAGAAAAAACTTTTTAAATTATATAATAGCATTAATTTTTCGCAGAATTAAAAAGGGTTCAAGTTAAGTGTTTGGGAAAGGCTAGAAATAGTTAGAAGAGATGCGGACACCTTACTCAACGAACAAATAGATTTTCACACATCTCCCTTACTTAATCTGTTTACGAACAGACAGACACATTAATTGTTGTTGGTTTGTGTGTGTCATTTGGGTTTTCTACGCAACTTATCAAAAGACAGTAATTAAATCAAACAGATAAGGTCAAGTATTGGTGAATACCTATTTTTGGAACTTAGTTAGCATGATCTGAGGTTTCTACCCACATTAGTTATTGTAAAGAATCCTACATCGCGATAATGAAATTTGCACGCGTTTACTTATAAGCAAACACGTTACAACCACGAATTTTGCTGTTCTCTCTGAGACAGTCTTGATAATGCCTCGTTTAGAGGCGAAACAATTGTCGACGTTTTGTTGTCTTTTTAATTCTGCGAAAAATTAATGCTATTATATAATTTTAAAAAGTTTTTTCTTAAAACATTTTACTTACCATTGTTTCGATACGATACATGTTAAAACTCGACAAACGTTTGTCTATTTGTAGTCTTCCGAAGCTTAGTTGTTTGTGGTTGTAGCGGAAACGCAGATTAACTCGCTCTGGCGGGCGCTGAGAGTTTAACCCACTTTGATTGTAGTAGTGAATCTTGGACCTTCACACCCTACTAGGTTTAGGTCACTTAGCACCCTTCGTGTGATACATCAAGGCATCAAGGGCAAGGTAAATACGAGATAGAAGCTCAGTAATTAATGTAATTTCAACTTCAATGTACATTCTTTCTGCATTGAATATATGTGAGTGCTTGAAAATACCTACCAAGACTATACTAGCCTATACAATATCTCGAAAGTTATCAATGTGCGAGTTACGCCGTCGCCTAGTTGTTAGAATGTTCCTCTTGGAAAGGGAACAGCCGCAGGTTCAAGTCCAGCCTAAGAACATCTTTTACGATTCATTTTGTAAAATTATTCGAGAAAAGTTAGCAAGCTTAGAAAAATATAATTCATTTGTAAATTTTTTATCAGGACATATTACAAAACAAAGTCCTCCGCAGCGTCTGTCTGTCTGTTCGCGATAAGCTCAAACGTAGTGTTTGAGTTTATCCGATTTCCATGCTGTGTTCACTAATGGATAGAGTGGTTCTCGAGTTTCGTATACTTACCTGTAATTTGTCACGGGTGAAGCTGTGGGAGTCCGCCAGTTATTAAATTACTGAGTATTTTATGTTTAAACTCGCAGTTTATTACGTGAATAAGCTACCAGAGAAGCTTATGAATAACTTTAGTAATATTGTGATGTGTAGTGTTGAGCGGTAGAGGGCGGTAGTTGTGCGGGTGGCAGATCGTGGACGATCGGTGGGTGGTTAATATTGAATAAGTTGTGATGGCTAAGTTTCCAAGAAACATCATATTACTGGAGTAGTCAGCGATCTGTGTGGAATTCTGAGACAAGTGTTGTCTCAGAATTCCACACAGATCGCGATCATCGCATCATCGTCATCATCATCTCAGCCTATTAGGCACCCTGGGTGTAGGCCTCCCCCAAAGAGTGGGGAATTCAGATTACATATACCACGCAACCCAGACTGGTTGGTATAGGGTTTTGTGTCGAGTTTTCGTTCTCTAAACATATACTTTGATAAACATACTTATATATTTCTAAATACATACTAAATATACATAGAAAATATACCCAAACTCTGAAACAAACATTTGAGGATAACACAAATATTTATAGTGGAGTGCAGTAAGGCATAAAAATGGTAAAATCTCGGAATATAGGGCCAGTCAATGAATTTTTATATAAACTTTGGAAATGTGTTTTTAATAGTATATAGAAAAATGTTAAAAAAAATATTTTGCGCGCTCTCAATTTTTTAATTATTATTAAGCATTTTTTTAATGATATACAGGGTTACCTGGTAAGTCGTGCGAACCCGTTCAGGGGTGGTAGTTCCCACCATTTCTGACAAATTTCACCTTGGACCCCTGCCCCCCAACCTAACCCTTTTCAAGTTAAAAGGCTTTGAAGATTTTTTTTAAAAAATGCCGATTTCTTGTCTATTGGCCTATCTTTTTCGTTTATTTTTGTTCTAATTTTTATTTTTTACGATTTTTGTGTAGCAGATTAGTTCCTACATCATTATGAAAAATAAAATTAGAGTTACCTCAACTAAATGGGTCGTAGATAGAAGATTGATAGTTATAGCATCAATAAAAAATCAGTACAAAACAAACTTCAACCAGCAATAGTAAAAAAAAATCAAAGACACCTAGGCTGCAGACACGCTTCAAAATATCTACGTTTCATTAGCTATTCAACAAGGTATAACAAGCTAGGCTAAATTTAACTGACATCATTCTAACTGAGCCCGAATTTTCAACATCGGCCCTCAAAATAAAAAAATAAAATTTTTTTTTTACATAAAGATATGTGATGCTTGCTGCGCTCTAATATGCTGCCGCGAAGCAGGGTGGCGATCTAGTTATATATATGCTTATACTAGACCAAATGAGAATCGAAATGGCAAAACAAACTGAAATTATCATTTCGCAAATGGACGAAAAATTTGTACCTTTTACGCGAGAAATAGAACTATTACAGCAAGAAAACCAAAAGTTGAAAGAAAAAGTTATATTTCTAGAAAAACATAAACGAATAAATAAAATTATAATATATGGATTAAAAGAAAACGTGCAAACATCGTCTGGTCTAATGCAAACTATTACAGATAAAATAAACGTGGATTTAAATATTGACATTGATAAAAAAGACATAGATATGGTGCACAGAATTGGAAAAATAAGTAACAAAACGGATAAAGAACGACCAGTACTGGTGTCATTTGTAAATGGATGGTTGAAAACTGAAATATTAAAGAATAAAAAGAAATTTAAAGAGGTTTACGCTACCGAAGACTTCCCAAAAGAGGTCCTTGATAAGAGGAAGGAATTACAGCCACAACTCAAAGAAGAAAGAGAGAAGGGCAACTACGCGTTTATAAGTTATGACAAACTTATTGTAAAGAAAGAAATTCCTGGAAATGAAAAACGTAAAAGAGATAACCAAACATCACCTACATCTCCAGATCAACCTCGGAAACTACATGTTAGTAGTAAAATAAACAGAATTAATGCATTTGACCTCATGAGAGGAAGAAGCAACTCTTTTTCTGCAATAATTCCATCAGAACAGCAACAATAGGAACCAGCCATCACCCACTGGAAAAATGCAACAAGTAAGCAAGAACAAAAATATAATAACATAACATTCCCAAAGCCGACTGGTCCTCGTGGGGAATTAGACCAACACCCTCCACCCAAAACAAAAAGGTTTAGAAAAATCACCCAAAAGCAACTTAAAATTGGAACATTCAATGTAAAATCGTTGTCATCAACTGAAAAATATTTAGAACTAACATATGCTTTGGAAAATATAAAGTTTGATGTCTTAGGACTGGCAGAAGTTAGAAAAATGGGCTACAATATAGAAGAATATCGCGACTACATTCTATGCTACATTGGACAAACAAAGGGCTTGTATGGCGTAGGGTTCCTAATAAAGAAAATATACAAAAATAATATAACTAAATTCATAGGAATTTCAGAAAGAGTAGCCCTATTACAATTAAAATTCGAGACCCTATCAATCTCATTGATTCAGGTGTATGCCCCTACAAAGAATGCTAATGAAGAAGAAATTAACTTGTTTTATAAAGATCTTGAAAAAGCGCACTCTCAAGCTGACAATAAAGTGATTGTTATGGGCGATTTTAATGCCAAGATAGGCTGGCCAAGAAATGAAGACAACTTAGTCATGGGCAAATTCGGCTACGGCGAGCGCAACGAAAGAGGTGAGCAACTAATAGAGTATGCTTCTGAGTATAAACTTGCGATAATGAATACCTTCTTTAAGAAAAGAATCAACAGTAAATTGACATGGATATCTCCCGATAAAAAGACTAAAAATGAAATAGATTTTATCATGACAAATAACCCTCAGTTAGTAACAAATTTTGAGACCCTCAGTAATATGCGCTTCTCCTCAGATCATAAACTTTTAAGAATTACCATGGATTTAAAACTAACAAAAAAGAGAAGAACAAACTTTAACAATTTACAGTCTGCCCTCAAAACGCCAGAGGAAGTCAAAAACTATGTAGATAATTTGAAGTTGCACACTGAAGATAAGAAAGTAATTTTGGGAGTCACTGCTGAAGTTCAAACCTACTACAACATTTTAGAAAATATCATAAAACACAGCATAGAAGTTGAACCTGAATCATCGACAAAGGGCAAAAGAATATTCAGCAGCGATACAGAAGAGCTTATCAGAAAACGTACCCATCTAATAAAAATAAAAAACAAAAGTAAAGAAATGAAAAATCAACTTAGCAAACTATTTAAAGAAACAAATAAAGCAATAAAAAAGGACTATCGGAATCATAGAGAAGATATAATCAACCAAAACATAAGTTTATTTAGAAGCACAAAAAGAGCATTTAGGGAATTAAATATGCATAAAACATGGATACAAGAACTTAATCACAATTCAAAAGAAACAAGAACACGTAAAGATGTTATAGACCATGCTACAGAATTCTATAAAAGCTTATATAAAAATATATATAATGAAGAAATACTTAGAGAGCCCATCCATGAAACAAAAATAAATACGGTTCAACCAATAAATGAAAAGGAAGTGTACGACCATGTAAAACAATTAAAAAACGAAAAGAGCCCCGGCCAAGACGGTTTAAAGAATGAAGCCATCAAATTAGGAGCTCCGGTTCTACTTCACCACTTGACACAACTATTCAACATGGTATTAGATACAGAAAAACTGCCAGTGCAGTGGTGCACTTCTGATATAATCCTGCTGTTCAAAAAAGGCAATCCTCTGGAGTTAGCAAACTATAGACCGATAAGTCTTCTAGCAAGTACGTACAAACTTTTTGCCTCGATAATATTAAAACGAATAACTGAAGAAATAGATGATGCTCAACCAATAGAACAAGCAGGTTTCCGCTCTGGCTTTAACACTGTGGATCACATACAGACACTAGAACAAGTAATAGAAAAATATCGAGAATTCAATAGACCACTGTATGTAGCATTCATTGACTACCACAAAGCTTTTGATAGTATTAGCCATTGCTCAATATGGAATGCACTACAGCACCTTAATGTGAACGAAAAGTACGTCAATATTATAAAGAACATATACAAGAACAGCACAAGCAGAGTAAAACTTGAAACACGAGGAGACCCTTTCAACATAGAAAGAGGAGTTAGACAAGGCGACCCTTTATCACCAAAGCTTTTTATTGCTGTTCTTGATGATATATTTCGTAGCCTAGATTGGACTCAAAATGGAATAAAAGTAGGTGTACGTAATTTGAGTCACTTAAGATTTGCAGACGATGTTGTTTTATTTGCTGAAACATCTAGGGAGCTGGAAAATATGGTTAGAGCACTCGACCAACAAAGTGCTAAAGTTGGCTTAGTCATGAACACAAGCAAAACCAAAATAATGTCCAATAGCCTAAAAAGACCCATTGAACTAAAAGGAAACAATATAGAATACGTCGAAAGCTATATATATCTAGGAAAAAGGTATCTTTTAATAGGACCAGCAACGAAGAAGAAGTAGATAGAAGAGTAGCAATAACATGGAAAAAGTATTGGTCTCTAAAGGAAATTTGTAAGGGAGATTACAGCTTAAATATAAAAAAAGTTGTAATGGACACTTGCATATTACCATGTTTGCTGTATGGATGTCAAACCTGGGTCTTTACCAAAATGATACAGCAAAAAATCGTAAGTACCCAAAGAGCTATGGAAAGGAGCATGTTAAAGATCCGCAAAATACATAAAGTAAGAAGTGACAAAATCAGGAAGAGAACTAAGGTCACTGATGCATTAACCCAGGCTTTGACATTAAAGTGGCGATGGGCGGGTCACATTGCACGCTATAGCGACAAACGTTGGACTATCGAAACCACAAGGTGGAAAGGACCATTGGGAAAAAGAGATGTTGGCAGACCAAAACGCCGGTGGGCTGATGATATCACCCAAGTAGCTGGTTTGGAATGGCAGGAACAGGCCAAAGATAGAGAGCTGTGGAGGAAAATGGAGGAGGCCTATACCCGAACTGGGGTTCATATCTCAGAAGAAGAAGATAATTAACCATACTAATCTTAGAATAATAATAAATATTAAGAACAAACTAACATACTAACAAATAGTCGTACAACATTATGTAGATTTATGAGATATGGAATAAATGGCTTATTATTATTATTATATCGTTTATTCATTTCTATTCTCATTTTATACATTTTTAAATACATTTATAAAAAACACAAATACATTTAAAAATATAAAAAATAGTGACCCACCAGTAGCGGAGTAGGACCCAAACTACCGGCGGTGGAGGCTACAGACTATCATCTGGCCATATCAATGAGGAGTAGCTCCTTAGTACCACGAGACCCAGCCCTACATCCATTCTGAGCGTTATCTAAGATATTATTAGATACTATGTGCGAGGTTATTTTACTTCTCAGAATAGATGTAAGGAGCTTGTAGATGGTAGGTAAGCAAGTGATGGGTCTATAGTTTTTAGGTTCCGTGGTACTACCTGATTTATGGAGCAGGAAGGTGATGCCAGTGGTCATGAAAGCGGGTAAGGAACCAGACTCAAGGGCTTCTTGATACTGTGTTGCCAAGCGTTCATGCAAACTCTGAACCCACTTTATCCAAAAGTTATGCAATCCATCCGGCCCAGGACTTTTCCAGTTCGGGGCCGTACGAATTGCACAACTAACGTCTTCATGGGTTCGATGATACTGCATTCACGCTCGACGACACGGATCCAGTTGCCCTCCGAATGTTCGACGGGCACCGACCATATGTCACGCCAAAATTGATTCATGGTGTGAGCATCTGGTAGTTGTCCGTCGCTCAAACGTTGTCCAGTTCCCTCCCACTCTCGGTACACCTTCCTTTGGTCACTTTGGAAGATGCGATTCTGCCAGTATCTATTTACACGCTCTCTATAACGACGGATACGGCTTGCCCATGCATACACTTTCTGTTTCAGAAAGTCAATACGTTCCGTGACATTGGCTAAGTATTGCTGGGGACGAATACCGGTCCCAGCAAATGCCTGAGTCACGAAACGCATGACCCGGGGACGACTATTTCCCCGGCTGAAACAGATAAGCTTTGCAATGAGAGTCCTAAATGTGCCGATACGTCGCTCGATTCTTGCCTGCCATACGGGAACACCATCCGGTCGTGGTGCACGGTTAACTTCAGGGAATTTAACGCGTGCAACACGACAAGCGGCAATCGCTCCACAGTAAAAAATCGAGTGAGTATCAAGCAAATCACTGCTAGTCCGTAAGTACGGTTCTAGCAATGCATTTAGGGCTCAACGCCATATTTCGCTTATGCATTGGCAAGCGTGGTAGCCGCAGTCTAGAATTAGGTATAAACCTATACTGCGAGATCACATCTTCCAAAGTACTACTCAATTGCTCGCTTACCTGGATAGATGTATCACTCGTATCATTTCCTGCGTCGAGTGCGGGTTCCGCTAACGTCGCACTTGTAGCAACCGTCTGTGTCACAAGTGACGGTGCTCTCGTTGACACTGGAGCTGTACGAGTAGATAATACTTCCAGGCGTAGTCGATCAAGCACAGATTGATCCAACAACTTACATCGTTGGATAGCCCGCACTTGATCCGATAGTCGTTGGAAGGCAACGGTAATTGTTGGTTCAAGAGCCTGAAACAAAGGAAGCATCCTTGAACGGTACGCAGTTAGGTTGGTTTCCCCATCTGTAGCCTCATAATATGCCCGCATAACGTTTTCATTGATGGATGAAGTCCATCGCATGCGGTGCACAATACCACCGGTAGTGGGGACCCTACTCGAAGCTGGTAGGCTTTGGGGCCCCAAACTGCTCGGCGGCCGGCCTCTCCCTCGCCGGCGTACAGGTGTTGGCGACGTCGGCGGAGAAAAATACTCATCACTTGATGATGGGCTCGACGCCTCAGCAAGCACTTGTGTCGCAGGTGTGCGGTCCGGCGCTTGCGAGGCGGAGCTATGTGATGAGTCCGGGGGTGGTAGTTGCGCATGTTGTTGTTTGCTCCTGGCTCTTGTTTGCATCGTTATTCATCATTTATATCCAATTTCATTTGTTGTAATATTATTTTTGTTGTTTTTGCCGATTGACACATGTCAGATCGCTGTTTCATTTTTATAAAATTGGTTTATTGTTGTAATAACTGTTGTAGTATTTTATTTCTAAACTTATTGGTTCTATTATTTAGAAATCTGTAAGTAATTGTATAAATTTCGGTAAGATATGTTGATAAAAAAATTAAAATATTTTACGGATAAAAATGACGTGTTAACAGATGTCGAGAGTTGCCAGGTTATTATTTATTATTATTATTATTATACTTGATATACTCATAATCATGAATGGCTAGGGGCTGGACGTCTGTTTCGACGAAATGAGTTTGATCCTCGGTCACCTCACTACTGACGTGTACTTGTAACAGCTCTTTAAGAGTAGCTGGACGGGTTAATAGTAGTAGATTTTGTGATTTTCTAGAATTACGAGTATTTAAAACTGTACAATATTTTTTTTTGTAAAGATGTACGTACGGTTCTTCTATATTCTATATACGAGTATACAGAATGTTACATAAGAGTTGTATCAACCTGAAGACACCCCCATCAGCTGGTCGTCCCGAACGCCTTTCGATATGTGTCGACCGCCAAACAAGAAAAAAATATATTAGGTATGAATGAATCCCTATTTGTGAAGAAATAGCATCCATCACTCTTGAATGGCTGGACCGATTTCGCTAATTATTTTTTTCTTGTGTTCGTTATTATCAGAAGAATAAAAAAGAACTCACCTGTCTATGATTATTACTATGCGGCTGTCTCGCTAAAACTCGAGAATGGCTGTTCCGATTGATTTAAATATTTGTGAAAGTTCAGGGAAGGTTTAAAAAAGGTTATTTTATTTGAAGCGGTACGAAGTTCGCCGGGACAGCTATTAACCTATTATAAAAAAACACTAAAACTCTGATACAAACATTTGCGAAATACACAACCTTTATTTTACTACTACTGATTACTCAAAGCAGCCGTACAACAGCCACAACAAACAAGTAGGTACCAAGATCGTCAAGTACAAAAACTTAAAACCTCGCAGCAGATTTACTCAACTCGTACCTAAACATATTGAATACTAAACGCCGACATCAATGTTCAATTGGTCACTCATGTTTGCAGAAGACTTATAATAGTAATCTCTCCTTTCATAAACCCACCTAACGGTGTCTAGACTAAATAAATAATGATTCTGAAAAGTGTATGTTTTCAATTTTTCATACAACCTTCGAATAAAAGGTAACGACCCCTACATCTTGAGTGTAGGCATCTGTAAACTTCACGTGACTTATTGATACTTTGATAAATGATAAATATTTCTTGAATGTTATTGAGTTGATTCCTTGTAGTTTGAAAGGCAAAGGGTTTTTAACATTATTCACGAAGGCTTTAACGACTCGCAAACGAAGTATGTCATGTAATATTATAAGTTTTGCTTGCATTTTGGGTTAAATGTTTCTTTAATTATTTGATTGTTTGTATGTTTGTTTGAATAGGCTCCGAAATGAAGACAGATTAAAAAATCGTCACTTATAATTTAGAACTTCTTCGAGTCATATTATTATACCCGCGACCCAGTGTCCCTTCGTCCAGCATACTCACCATGGAATCCTGATATTTCATTAATGCCAAAAAATAGTGCTGAAATAGTGCTAATTAGTGCCCAAAGGAAAAAAATAGTGCTCTTATACTTAAGAAATTACAGCCATAGTTCGATGAGTATGCTGGACGAAGGTTTCGCCCAGCATACTCACCTCCGTTTGTGGAATCTGTGTACGCTTCAACCATAATTCATACTTCAAAAAATTGTGCCCAAATAGTGCCAAATGGTGCCCAAAAAAAAAACCGGTGCTCTAATAACTCCGGAGTTATAGGCTTCGTTAAGTGAGTATGCTGGGCGTAGGTTCTACGCCCAGCGCACTCACTTCACTACGCGAATACCGAACGAGCTATAGGTACAATTTACGGCTTAAAAAATAGTGCTTGAAATAGTGCCCAATATCAGTCCAATTCTCGCTTGACTTTTGACCTAGAAAACCAATAAATTTAATTGTAAACTTCTACATACTAACGTTAAATGAGGTACAGTCGTTCACACATGTTTTAAGATAAACATATTAAAAATTCTTATTGTGGGCGGTTATGTGATTGGGAATAATTGTGGTATTTTCTCACATATCAAAAACTGTCGATTAAATGCTAATTAAATTTATTTTAATTTTTATTAATTATTATTTTTCTTTCTATAAATAAATGAAATTGTAAGCGTAAATGAAATCTACTCGTATTACTTCATTGCTTGTAGGGTGAAATATTTCCCAAAAAAAAATGTCTGGGCACTAATAGTCTATTGCAGCCAATAAAATTAATAAAATAGGTACCTACCTATTTTATTAATTTTAGATCTATTTGAGATCTTCAAAATTTGTAAAAAGGAAATACGTAGGTCACACTATAAGTTTTGCGTAACTTAAAAAACATACATAGCATCATGCCTTTTTCCCCGAAGGGGTAGGCAGAGGTGTGCAAACACACCCCCACATCTCGCCAGCTATGTTAGGTCCCATGTAATAGGGAGCGAGCCTATTGCCATTTACCGGGCACAAGTTCCAGACTCTGGGATAATTATCTGGGTAAAATTCTAAAGAGAATTATACATTACGATAGATACGACACCTCGAGCGTGGCAGTCCGTACATAGTACCATTGTGCCACCGAGGTAGTCCTTAAAAAAACTTAAAAAATCAACATGTTAAATCCATACCCCACATTCCGACTAATTAACCTTACAAAAAAAACAAAATCCATATCGGATCATCCTTTCGGGAGCTACGATGCCACAGACACACACATGTTCCAATATGCAGACGATACTTGCATAAAATTGTCTTCAAAGGGACTTTGAGGGACTCTTAACATGGTCACATGATGCTGGGCTGGTTTTGAATGCACAAAAGACTAAGGTTGTGTATATTAGCTCCAGCCAAAACAGAAAACCTTTTACTCCCAATCTTATAGTACACTGTCACGAATGTTTACATAAGAATAATCATGCTATTATATAATTTTTAAAAAAGTTTTTTCTTAAAACATTTTACTTACCATTGTTTTGTCATGGATTTTCGCCAAGTAACGCCTGTTTCTATCCAATATATAAGAATAATCTAAAAAATTCAAATACGCCCTGTAATTGTGAACACGTCGAAAATCAAATGTACCTCGGTTTAACGATGAATAACCGCCTTAACTGGAAAGATCTTATTAACCTAGTGTGTAATAAACTAAGAGGAATTCTAGCAAAATTTTCTATAATTAAATATAAAGTTCCTTATAAAACCCTCCTCCTTCTCTATAAATCGCTAGCAGAATCCATAATTTCATATGGATTATCAAACTACGGAAGGACTTGGACTTGAGGGGCTCGCGGTCTAGTGGTAACCGACAATATTAACACATTGCCAAGGTTACCAACATCGACTCAGGCCGGTCTTAGGATGGGTGACCATTTCTTAAGACACTGAGACCCCTTCGTGCCTCGGAGAGCACGTTAAGTCGTCGGTCCCGGTTGTCATAAAAACATCTATATAGCAGTCGTTAGGGGTAGTTGGAGCCCTAAATCGAAAATCCGATCGGTCTAACTACAGAATTTCGATATCGCCCATGGGTTGTGAAGGTCAGATGGCAGTCGCTTCACAGAAAATATCAGTTCAGCCGAATCCTAGTTAGACAGGAAAGCTGACCCGAACTGAGTTGGGAAAAGCCTCAGTTAATGATATCAAGCTACGGAAAGACATTTAAAAGCCACCTTGACCAAATATAAGTACTTCAATTAAGAATCCTAAAAGAAATTGTTCCTGAAAATATAAAAAAGAATTACACAAATGACTATCATCTATAAAAAAGAATTATACGAATGACTATCATCAACTCTTCCAGTTCTGCAACATAATACCGATACATGAGAAAGTGAAATTGAACATACTTAACGAAGAGTATTTCAATGAGAATTTTAAAAACCCTAAATCGTCGGAGGACACTAATCGTGTAACCCGTAGTGTCAATAATAAGAAACTTTCACTACCTCGCTATACGAACCTGTACGGGAAAAGAACACTTAAATATATAGTATGTACCCCATTTAATAAACCAACTTCCTGTCCCTCAAAGATAGAATCACCAACAAAAATTTTAAATTGAAATCTCAAAAAATATTTTCTTGCAAATTAAAATAAATAATTACTAAATGTGACTTTTTAGTGATGGAGCATCCTGTATAGTCACAGCTATGCGCTGTACTATGGTACCTACATCTATGTGTGGCTGTTGCTCGAAGTGGCGGCGGCGGCGGCGGTTGCATCCAGTGTGGTGTCGACTCACTCATCACCGATATGGGCCAACTTTATATTGTTCTACCTCCCATGATAATATTCATTAGGTGCTTAACGTAAAAAATTGTGCTTAGAATACCTACATTAGAATTAATAAGATTGACGACCCGAATGCACGGTAATACTCGAAGGAGTTTTCGTTGCATCGTATTATTGCAATTCATATGTATGTGTTTTTCTTGTAAGATTCACGTCAAATTTCCGTCGTTTTTGCGTCGGGGGTTAAAAAATTGTTGTACAAAATGTAAGTTATTAGAAAGTTTTGAACTCGACTGTACTAAATCTAATGTTATGTAAAAGTTTACAATTAAATTGAATGGTGTTCTAGGTCAAAAGTCAAGCGAAAATTGGACTGATATTGGGCACTATTTCAAGCACAATTTTTTAAGCCGTAAATTGTACCTATAGCTCGTTCAGTATTCGCGTAGTGAAGTGAGTATGCTGGGCGTAGAATCTACGCCCAGCATACTCACTTAACGAAGCCTATAACTCCGGAGTTATTAGAGCACCGATTTTTCTTTTTGGGCACCATTTGGCACTATTTGGGCACAATTTTTTTAAGTATGAATTATGGTTGAAGCGTATACAGATTCCACAAACGGAGGTGAGTATGCTGGGCGAAACCTTCGTCCAGCATACTCATCGAACTATGGCTGTAATTTCTTAAGTATAAGAGCACTATTTTTTTCCTTTGGGCACTAATTAGCACTATTTCAGCACAATTTTTTGGCATTCATGAAATATCAGGATTCCATGGTGAGTATGCTGGACGAAGGGACACGCGACCCACACCGCATTTTCATAGGTATTATACTATTGGTCGCCCTATAGTCGAAAGGGGAGGGTCCCAAAAAAGTAAACTCACACTAAAAATATTGTTTCTAGTAAAGGAATACTTGTACCAATTTTCGTGGAAATCGGATAATAATTAAATTCAGGAACACTTGTGCCAAGTTTCGTAAAGATCAAATAAAAACTGTGGCTGCTAGCCCGGAAGACACATATATACAGACGGATGAAAGCAAAATTGTCCAATCTCGAAATTTAGAAGCTTCTCTCGCTTGGTCAATAACATCCGCATCTTTATGTACCGCGCTGCTACAGAAACAATCTCCCACGTCATCAGACACCCAGACAATTAGAGAAGGAGAAGAAGACAGGAGCTGGAAATACGCGAGCACATAGATACTGCTGAAGGTGACAGCCCTAATCCCAAATCCATTTTCCATCGTTTGAACCATCATACAGTCCTCAAACCCCGCACCGCCAGAACTAGCGCATACAACTGGTGAAACGCTAGCGAGTAATATCCCTTTTCCCTTTGAGGAAACAGTCGTGATTAAACGTATGTACCTCAATACAACAACAGGGCTTGTGAATGGAGAAAAACACTCGATAGCTTCAAATTCTAATTTGATTTAGGAACTTTCAAAACACTTCCATAACAAAGTTGAAGGTTTCAGGAATCCCCATCATCGTATTCGTGTGGGTACAGCTGTATGATGTGGTCATGGAAAAGTTCAGATGTAACTGGGTCGTATCAAGGCCGGCCCCTAGAACAGACCCCTTTGTACGCAAGCGACGGACCGAGCAGGTAACCCTGCACGCTCTCTCGCCGATTTTTACAAGTACCTACATCCGCGAGAAAATAGCTGGCCTTTTTGAGCCCCGTATTTAAGTAAAAGCGTCTTTTTTTAAATGGTCTTGAGAAAGAGGAAAAGCTACAGCTAAGTTATTGTAACAAAAACCACAATCCCAGTTTCAAACAAGCACTTAAAAAGTGGTAAATGTCACTTTATCACATTAAATACATATTACAAACAATTACAAAAAAAAATACATTTACGATTGTAATTCTTATGAAAACATTTGCAGATCTGAAATATTTTTCATTTACAAACGTACACATACATAAAAAGTAACTCACTAGCATATTATTATAAAAAAATAATACATCAACTAGTTAAGAGCCTCACTCTGTTTCAAGACGTTTAAAAATGGAGAGGCGTGTTGTCAATAGAACAAAAATCAGTCTAACAAGCTTTTAATTTAGTAAATTAATTGTTCTTTCTGTTTCAAAACGACAACTCGAACTTTTATCTCTCTCAACATAAAACATAGTCTAATATTGAAACAAATGTCTACTACCCATCGATCTTATATTCCTACAAAGATATATTTCATCGATACTAGTACCTAAGCCTTGTATATAATGCATCACGATCAACTAAAATGAACTAATTGTTAGTCAACGCATCCATGGCCAAAATCCTCTCGTTAATAAGCAAAATGCGCCTGTATGGTTGTAACTGGACCGTTTATGTATTTGTGAACTACACTCGTGGCCTTCATTAACAGAATTATTAATGTGACATTACTTGCCCAATATTTGGTAAGATTAGAATTTTGTGTGATTACATCAATGATCATTCAAGGGCAAATGTGCAAGCAAAAAGTACTTACATTTTGAATTTGATTCATTTTCGTAAAATGTCTTCCGAATTCCCAAAGGTCCACACCAAATTTTAGCGCCCAGTTCTTGACTCTGTAAGAAAAAAACAACATTTGTGTTAATGTTGCAGGCACAGGTAATACGAGTATACCAAGACGCTCTAAAGATGTAGTATCTAAATTAGGTTACCTACTTCTAGTAATACTACCAGAGTAGAAAACCATTCTTATAATACATTTTATCGGAAACAACTAAGAACATAAGATATATTCGAATTTAAAACCTCCTTCGTATTTAGAAGTTTTTAAAAATAGATTCATTTAATTTTTAAATGGTCACAAATTGGGTTTTGTTCTTACTTTTTTTCTTTTGAGATCCCCTTAAACAGTGCCTCTTGTCTGACGTTAGAAACCTTTTGTTGAAATGTTGTATGTATGTCTCTCCTTTTCAGATAATTTTGCTACATATTTTGTAAAAAATAAGAACGTTTTTCATTTAAAGTAATTTCTTTCTAACAAAGCGAAGTACACGATCGAAAAATAAAAAAGATATGTAACCTACAATGTGATGGATGAAACGTATTCGGAAAATTCCGAGAGAGAATTTTTAACATTCATCATAGCTTGTGACGGGGTAGTTGATATGATCAAGGAAAGCAGGTTAAATATTTTTTTCCACTTCGCTTACCACCCCTTATTCGCACAAACGCGCCATACACCATACACCAAACTTATTGGCCTATGTGAACATAGCTGTCGTTGAGCAGTAGAATTACATATTTACTACTACGCTAAAACAGAATTTTCAGGCCATTTTTTACACATGATAATAACCTCGGTTATATTGACTATCGACGGACGAGGCTCTAGGAAATGTAAACGTATCTGGTTGGTGGAAATAGGCCGCACCCTATTAGGAGAGACCAGTAGCTACTAGTGAAAAGTGGGCGAATAATATTTTAATAGGTACGAGGGTAGATTGGAAAGTAATCGGCCTAACCAAGAAAATGAATACATAATATAAATAAATAATAATAATAAATAAATATTTTTGGACATTCTCACACAACGTCATCTAGCCCAAATTAAGCTAATATAAGCTTGTGTTATGGGATCTAGACGACTGATAAACATACTTATATATTTCTAAATACATACATATTAAACATAGAAAATACCCAAACTCCGAAACAAACATTTGTAAATATATAATAAATGAAATATATTTTTATTTTTCAACGTAATCACCATCAAGTTCAATGCACTTTTGCCATCTTCCATTCTAAGCATTTAGCCCGTTGAAAAAAAAAAATTCTTCCTTAGAGTCAAAATATGCGTCTATTGCTGCTTTGACCTCGTCATTTGTCAAAAATCTTTGACCTCCCAAGTGCTATTTTAGGTTAGGGAACAGAAAAAAGTCTGACGGTGCCAGATCAGGTAAATAAGGTGGATGCGGTAACAGTTCAAAGCCACAGTTGTGAATTTCTGCCATTGATTGGACAGACGTTTGAACACGAGCGTTATCTTGATGAAACAGGATTTTTCTTCTGATCATTCCTGGACGTTTTTCTTTTATTTCCTCTCGTAAACGACGTAGTAAGGTGCAGTAATAATCAATAATAATCAGAGTTTATAGTCTGACTCCTTTCAAGATAATCAACCATAATCACACCCATCGAGTCCAATAATACTGAAGCCATCACCTTACTTGCCGACAAAATCGACTTAGGCTTTTTGGGGGGTGGTGAATCAGGTGTTTTCCACTGTTTTGATTGTTGTTTTGTTTCCGGTGTACAGTAATGAACCCATGTTTCGTCCATAGTAACAAAACGATTCAAAAAATTATATTCATCAGCTTCAAATAACTCCAAACAGTCGCGTGCAATAGTCAATCGCATCCTTTTTTGCTCAACTGAAAGCAGTCGCGGAAGCCACCTCGCAGACACCTTGTGGAAGCCCAACACGTTGACTATTATGTTTTGAGTACGTTCATATGAGATGCCTATAATCTCGGCTATCTCTCTAATTTTCAATCTGCGGTCTCCCATAATTAAGTCGAGTATTTTTTTAACATTTTCGTCAGTAGTGAACGTTGAAGGCCTTCCAGAGCGGGGTTAGTCTTCACTCTCTCTACTACGCTTGAATTTTGCTATCCATTTTTTGATGGATGAATATGAAAGAACGCAATCCCCTAATGTACTGACATATCATCATGGATGGCTTTTGATGACAGCCCCTTCTTATGGAGGTACTTAATGACGGCACGCTGCTCGATTTGCACCATTTGCGGAAATGATGTCAGATTGCTTTGTTAATAAATTTATAAAATTAAAACTAATTATCGCACACGTTTCAAACTTCACACAATTAACAGGTCTGAACTGAACTAAATAATGTGGGTAGATTTCATTTTTAGAACTAAATGGATCAGTGTTAGGCCGACCCCTTTTTAATCGTATCTAATATCTGGGTTATATAATAACAGGTATAATATACCCCCATATAATATACCCCCAGATAAATAATGCAATCTCGTCCAAATTATTGCAGAACTTGAAAGATTAAGTGCAGTCATCATAGTGAGTCTTTACAATAAGAATAATAAATTGTATTATTTTTTGTTATATCTAAGGTGATACATATTATTGTATCTACCATATTTAATAAGTTACCTACTTAAATAAATCTGTGACCAATAATTTACTCGCCCGAAGTTTAGAGCGGTCAAAAAGTTTAGTGAGAATAGTACTCTCTATATTTTTATATTTGTCGCAACGTGATCATATAAATGTACAGCCATCATTGTTCTGGGATGAGTTCTCTATTTAATTAAATGGTTGGTATATAACTGCGGGTGACGGGTCGTAATTAAAAAATGTACTTATTTACAGTTGAAAACATTAATTTATCTATCTATCGAGATATTCTCTGTACAATTTAGGGTTCGAAAGCTATTTTTTTTATTACTTTATAGGCTTGTGTAGACTTGTGTAGACCACATTACACATGAAAAATTATAAAGTTAACCGTAAAGTATGATATGCTTGCTTCCCTTGAAAAATACATATAAATTTACTCGCAACAAAGCCGAAAAAATAACACTTCAAACATTGACACAAAAACCGACTTCAAATTACCGTAATGGGACCAAATAATTGTCGGAATTGAAATGGGACCACACGGGAAGATTTCAATTAAAAAAAATCAAAGTCGTTTCACCCAATCCAAAGATGTCATATCTTTGGATTGGGTGAAACGACTTTATAGTAATAATAAATAATAAATAATAATAAATAATAAATAACCTACTAAACATAATAAAAAATATTAAATATATTCGTCCACAAAAACCTGTAAATCGTTAATTTGACATGTCAACATGTTACCAAAGTCCATTAATGCAGCTGACAATTATTTTATTTATTAAGATTATTAAGACGGAGCTTGCGGAGTCTTCACAACGATGGGCTCAATCAAGAGTGTATGCGACACGATAGCGGGCGCATCTTCATCATCATCTTAACCTATCAACTTGAAATTTGGCATAAAGATATAACATAAGCCTGTGGTTAGCTGTATAGTTTTTGGTGTCTGCGGCTCTTATAGTTTTTGAGTTATTAAGCATTAAAAAGAAACATGCCTTTGACAGTGCTAAAAAAATAGGTTAGGTAGGGTTAGGTTAAGATTCCGCCAGTTCCGTCTTTATTATCTCGATGTAACCTCCCGCGTTCCAGCGAACCGCCCTAGTATTATTTGTGCGGACGCTATGATATCTATATATATAATACGCCAGTGAAGCCGCTTCTCGTCCTCAACTAAGAGTCGCACAGTCAAGTGTGGCACACCGTTGGAAAGGTCGTGGTCTCAAGTGGTGCGATAAGATTAGAAATTTGACAAAGTAAAAAAAAAAAAAATTATTACTTGCGCAGTTTGCGCTAAGGGTTGCTAGTTTTTAAATATAGGCAGATTGTCAATGTGTTAACGCCTGGCACGGGTACATAGTAGGATACTAAGACCAAGTCTTTAATCTTTTAACCGATTTCTAAAAAAGGAGGAGGTTCTCAATTCGACTGTAAGTATTTTCTTTTTATACTAGTATGGTGTCTTGCGCCATGCTTCGCGCAGCACCACGCCATAGGTTTTGGCCTATAACTTTTGACCCCTTAGGGCTAGGTCTAATTTTCGATTTTTCGTCCAGATCGAGGGCTATCCATAGAGGGGTCAACCATCATTGGAGCATAAGCAGTTCTCGAGAGCTAAGGGGGACATTCCCCATTTTTATAAAATGTTTGTTACCTCATATCTTTAGTCTGGGTAAACCTATTTTGTTTTTTTTTATTGAAAGCTACTAATGCGCTTCTCTCTTTATTTATTTTGGTTCCGTCCCATTCCGACAATTTGAAGTCGGTTTTGTGTCATGTGTATTTATAACTAACATGGTCATTCACAACTAAAAAACGCGTTTGTACTCAAATGAGTAGCCAATGGGCGTTTTCACATTACACGATATCGTGTGTCGTTATCGTGCAATGTGAAAACGCCCAATATACACACACACATATCACGCCTATATCCCGTAGGGGTCGGCAGAGGTGCAGTACACACCCACAATTTGCTAGTATTTTAGTCCCACGTAATAGGGGGCAAGCCTATTGCCGTCCCCGGGCACATTTATAATGGGTTCTATCAAAAATTTAATAAAAAGTAGCAGCCATACTGCAATTTTGAAAAAAGTTAAACCCGTTGCCTGGCAATGAAATGTTGACTAAAGGCAACAAAATCTTACGTGCCAGCGTCACAGCCAATTAAAGTCCTGGGCGTCTCGGACTATATATTACTCGCCCAATATATCACCACTATTAGCCAGCCCCATAAAAAAGCCTTCTAAAACCTTGTTATTGTTATATTTTCTGACCAATTAAGATTCAAAGGCATCCTAATAAAAAAAACCTAAGGAATTCTATAGATTTACGTGCGTGTTGAAGTGTAATATGTCACACCAAAATTCTCAACAATAATTAGGAAAGTAATACATACTGCATGTGGTCTTCAAAAAATATTAATAAGTCTTCAGCTGAGTTTCGGGTAATGACTCAAAATAGGTCAAAATAGCCATTAAATCTTCGTCACAAATACATAACTTTATTAGTTTATTTTTACTATAGGTATCTCCCCTTTTTTGAATTCCTGGTCCCAAGGCCGCGACCGGCTAGGATACTTTCATCATTCACCGAGCCTTTTCCCAACTCAGTCGGGGTCGGCTTTCCAGTCTAACTGCGATTCGGCTGAACTTCGATATTTTACGTGAAGCGACTGCCATCTGACCTCCACAACCCATGGGCGATATCGAAGTTCTGCAGCTAGACCGGTCTGATTTTTGATTTAGGGCTCCAACTACCCCTAACGACTGCGATAGATGTTCGTCTGACAACCGGACTTAACCGGGGCTTAACGTGCTCTCCGAGGCACGGACTGGCTAGGATACTTTATTTTTCAAAAATCTAATGACGGGTTTTAATTTCATCAAAATCGGGCTCGTGACTACTTTGAGCATTTTTCGCGGTTCCTTTTAGTTTCGGATTTGGCGGTCTAAACCCTCTTGAAAAATTCTTCCTGTATACAAATAATATATAGATAGGTACATATAAAACCCCAACTCCGTAAGAAATATTTGCCTGTTGTACAAAATTTATAAATGACCCGACCTCCATTTAATCTGATACGCCACCGTGGCAGACTCAAAGGTATTTTAGAGCTTTAGTATTAAATATTAGTAAAAGCAGAGCTAAACGCTGCAAATATTAAAGTAATATAAGAATTCGCTTAAGCTTAAAGTGGTCCATCTATTTGGGATTATCCCTGTCTTGCAGCTGTGTTGAAAAATCGATATATCTGCTGAAACTAAATCAGGTATTAGTTGACATCGTCGTCTAGACTTTATTGTACCTCATGTATCTAATTGAACTAAGGGTTGGTTGTACATATATTTTGTTGATGAAATGAAATAGGTTTCTTTAAAAAGCTGTACCTTCCTATGTTAAATATAAAATAAATAAATATGAATATCATCACGGCTATATCTCGAAGGGGTAAGCAGAATTAATATTCAAAACAAGAGACTGCTGTTCATTGGCCTTCTGGGTTAGATTTTTAAACACTTTGAATTACAGATAAGGTATGAGGAGAGAGTTCGTTTTTTGCTGAGCGCGTGGCTGGTATCTTTTTAGGTTATCTCTGGCGCTCCGCAAAAATCGGGTTCCCAAAAACTCACATACAAAACAACGTTTCTTGTCCTGCACCTGGAGCTAGTTAGGAATAACTATATAGTTCTTCTATGCGGGACTATCACCTAATCAAGCATTACCTTGACATTGGTGAAATCATCGATGAACATCGATAGAGCCACGTTTTAAAAAAAGAAGAAGAAGAAGGGATGAGGAGCAAAATGCACTAAGTAAGCAGTCTAGACAGCACTTGGTCTAAACCTTGACAATTTTCTTTAAATTAAAGGTGGAAATAAGAATTGAAAATCTTCAGTTGTAGCAGTTTAACTGCAGTCTAGTAAAATACAACTGCTTATAACTCTCCAGTCGTTTTGGTTTTTGTAAAGAAGAAAATACTGAAATGTTTAGAGATCTTCCACTTCACCAATCATATTTATTGGCCTAATCACGTTCCACGCTAGAGTACGCTGATAACATAAGTAATAAGAAATTATAAAGGAAAACGACGGACGGGAACGGTTCACCGAATTTTTGGGGAAAACTTGGCTTTTATTCCCTTATTCCGTTTCGTTTAATTCAAGTTCTTCCACAATGTCCTCATTAGCAATCAGGGAATGTTTCGCGGGCATTGTTCGCCCAAGTTCGGCCGTCACCGCCAGCGGTTCGGCATTTAGAATTATTTAAAATGTACGCTTCGATGGCCAGCAGCAGGTGTGCGGCACTCCGTCTGCAGCATCTCCAGGGACTTGTGTGTGCTTTATTAGGTAAGGGATCCGATCATCTCTCATTAATATACGTTTGCCGATTCATATTTTCTGAAAGTATTTTTTTCATAACATTATGTATTGCAAAATGAGAAACTAAAGAAGATAAGAAATACCTTTCTGTGAATTAAACTTTGGAAGTATATTCTAATACATGATCGCAAAAAGACTAATGTGGTCGAGTCACGTCTTGTTTCGGAGGTGTAGCGGATAAAAGGATAATAATACTTCCTCTTGTTAGGTAAAGATAGCTAAATTCTTGCCTGAGGCTATCGTTATATTAGGTATGCTTTCGATTGTCGGCACTTGGTGGAACTTATAATAATACATTTCGAATAAACTCACTTCTACATTCCACAATTTCCTTTATTATTTATAATCCGGTTTCGCCGAATATTTATTTATTTATTTATCGCTGTTATCACATATTACAAAAACACCAAGCTGCAACTTAAAATAGTATGCGCACTAAGTAACAGTAGCAACAACAGATAAGTAGCAAGCTCGCCGTGATTGGTGCGTAACATAATACAATTAGAACTGAGCAGTCCTCACTAGGAGATCCCGTGTCGAGGACCCCCGATTCACCCCCAGCCGCAGGTACAGAACCAGAAAAAATAAAAACTAGGAGAAAAAGAAAAACCAGCTATATGAAATTAACAAAGTCTCGTTTTGGGTTACTCGCACCTCGAACACTTAATCATAATAGGTATTATTACATGTACATACCGCATAACACTATACGATAATTAGGTCACCCTATCCCGATATATAATATATGGCATCATCAAAGGTATACACTTTCACACTACATAGGTAATCACTTTGTAATTAGTATTCTAAGATATTTAACTTAAATTCATCTTGCAGTTACCCATAGCTGACATTGAATTGCTGAGGCTATTGTTGTACTGATTACAGTAAATATGCCTTACTTATGTACCTCCTACCTACCTACTATATAAATTTATTTACAATAAGAATTACAGTATACAAAAAATATTTACATTACAAAATATCGTTTAAAAATTCCTCCGCGTCATTGCCGACTGGGAAGGTTCCCAGAATGCTGGCTGTGTTGCCACGTTGGATGGCGATACCTTATTCTTTGAGCCAAAAAATAAGCAGCCTTCTGGTCCTGAGACCTACTTAGGTTTACTTAATATTCCAATATCACTCTGACTGTTTGACTGTTCTGCTTACCCGATTGTGATATTGACGTATTTGTGTTGATACTCGTATTATAGAACATCTTGGTATCTTTAAACATCAAATAGTTGTAATATTTTACTACTAACACTGTCAAAAAAGGTCTTAACACTGCAGCGATCCGCTCAAAGTATCTTGTTACTGTAATCGGTTTAACCCTGGTACAGAACATAGGGTTTCGTCGACCGGGGTGGTGGTAATCTGACCTACATTTCACCCCAATTTAATATCATTTCAGTGGTGAATGAATGAGTAATTTATGTTTTAATACATTGTAATAGTAAAACTGGTGTTATCGGTGGCAATATAGAATATAGCTTGTTATAGTATTGTATAGGACTTCCAAGAAGTTTAATTAAACCATAATGATGGTTACTTACATAAATTATCTTATATTTAAAATGTCAGACCAGTCTAACTACAGAACTTCGATATCGTCAATGGGTTGTGGTAGAGGTCAAGGTGCAATCGCTGTATTGTAAATATCGAAGTACAGTCGCGTCGTAGATTTGAATACCGACCCCAATTGGGTTGGAAAAAGGCTTAGTGGATGATGACTGTCTTAATTAAAGAGAAAACAGTTAAGACTGTTTGGATTTGGTCTGTTTGTTTTTTTTAGTCGGCCATCACGTAAAGACTGAGACACCAATTTGCTGAAATTTCCAGT
Organism: Nudaria mundana; assembly: GCA_963556515.1. NCBI lineage: Eukaryota > Metazoa > Arthropoda > Insecta > Lepidoptera > Erebidae > Nudaria > Nudaria mundana. The sequence continues at coordinate 8,255,806 of OY748287.1, read as the reverse complement.
AATATGATCGAGTGGGAAATGGCTACAGGTACACTAAATCGTACCGAGTGTACCCACCGGCATTCGCAAGTTATTAAATACAAGTTGCAGTCGATAATGCGTGTTTTATTAATCAGCGTAGGCGAGTGCTGGTAGACAGGGTGTCAGACGCGTAGTGCCCTTACGTAAGAAACAGCCTCCGTAGTACGTAGCCAGACCCGCCCCCGTGGCAGCCAGTTCAACACCCCGCGGCCCGTGCTACCCCCTCCACCCCTCTCTAGATCAATACCGGAGCCGGCGCCTTTGACATGTGCCCCGCGCTGCGTGCCGCTCAGCAAATATTTACGTTGTGGAAACAGATCATAACTAGTTTCATTTGCGTGTTTGTAAGCGCGCCGGTCTCCTTGCCCTCGGGCAATGCCTTCGATCAGAAGCAATTTATTTGAAGGACAACACTAATTCATGTTCAATATTTTTCATTACTTCTCGCAGATGCTAATACGAGTAGTAGATTTCTTATCTTTTTGCAGCATCGCGGTTTTTAAGGTAGTTTTTGTAGATTGAATTCGTAGACTTTTCATGGTATGATTCAGGGGTATAATTAAACATCAGCGCAATCATTCTATCTAGCCCCGTCACGGACTATTAGCACGCACAAATATCATCTTAACTCACGCCTGGGATTTCTTTACAACCTCCGACGATGACCAGTAAAGATCATCAAAACAATATTTTTTAAGACAGTCTTTTGGCTGATGCTAATGGCTATCTGTATGAGAAGTATATTACGTCGATGATGCACAGTGTGTTAATAGAGCAGGATATTTGTTATCTACCCCATCACGTGTTAAACATTTCATAGATTTGGATGAAAATTAACATAGCAAAGACCTTTTCTTGGATTCAGAGATAGAATACTTTTTATCTTGTCAGTTGGGATTTAGGGCGGGAAAACAAATTATTCCATCCACTCTCAGATCAACCATCTATAGATAGATGGCGAGTGTCACCCGTTTTCTTCATGACGACTATTAAGCAGCTCTGATAGAGGTTGCCCAGTATATGTTTGCGTTTCACTAGGGGCGCCACATTACATTGAAACACGTCAAAAACAAGATCTAAGAACAACAAGTACAAAGTAAACAATAATTAGTTTTTTTGCCACACGCAAACTTAATCTGGGAAGCTGTAGTGACGTTACGTCATCCTCGACTGTTTGACTGTTCAGACGTGCAGAGTGATTGTTAGTGGTTCAGACCGGTTATTAGCGATTTATCGGATTTAGCGGTTATATCAACCCGAAGACAGCCCCATCAGCTGGTCGACCAGAACCCGTTTCGATATGTGGCGACCGCCAAAGAAGAAAAAATAAGTTCATCAAAAAATTTAAAAAGATATTTCAAATCAAAACAAACGTGTCCCAACGCTACGGCTTGACGTAGCTACTACTAGACAATGAACGCGTGGTACGTATATACAATGCCCTTGGCGGTGGCGTGGGCGTCGCGGCGGTGTGGGCGTCCTTAAAGAATTATTTTTGTTTATGTAAATAAAATTTTGACCAACACATAGTTATGTTTCCCCAGATCCTCGTCCGTGGTTCGACAGGTATACCACGTGCAAGTGATAGTAAAATTTCTGTTTTATTCACCCCAATTTTAGAAAAAATCTTACCTTTTTTTTTTTTTTTTTTTATTTATTTATTATTACATTTATACATTTTACAGCCAATAAATTTATCCTGTAAACATACATAGGTTTGTGTAGGATAAACCGTTCTCTTCTCGTTAACTTCTTCACGAAGGTAGGTAGTTCATACTTAAATACTTACTACATACAAATTAACATTGTGTAACAGTGAGTGTTGAATTTACAACTAAACAGTTTAAAAGTACCCATCATTAGTTAAAAGTACCTATATATTATGTAGGTACTAGTAAAAATCTAATAACGATAAAACCAAGCAAACGCGCTCGATGCACCCAGCCCGGCCAAAAGGCAAAAAACACCAGCCGTAAGCCACGCCCGCGCCCCGACTATACAGGTTGTTCCAATCTAAGTCGCTAGCTATAATATTTTTTAATGACAGCCTTAAGATTACGTGCAGTTATATTACTTTTTATTTCGGGTGGTAGCTTATTTATCAATTTGGGCAGTATGTACTCCGAGGTTCTTTTACCGTAGAAGTTCCGAAATCTGGGCATCGTTAGACGCTTATTAGCAATACTTCTTGTAACTATGGTCGTATTATTTGTTTTAGGTATTTGAATTTCCTTTCTGAAGTACTGCTCCACTAAAATACTAAATTCCACTTTTTTATGTATTGGCATGACATCGCAAAACTTAAACAGTCCCAGAGGATCATCTTTATATTTTAGTTTTATTTTGTGTGGTACAATCAATTTCAGCAACCTATACTGTAAGTTAAAGATTTGGTCCAAGTACGTCTTGTTTGTCCTTCCATAGCTGCTCAAACCATACGATACAATGCTTTCCACCAAAGCTTTGTACATAGTCAATAACACATCAAAAGGTATTCTATTTTTAATAATATAAAATTTAGCCAAAATCGCACGCAATTTACTACCTACCCTATCAATATGTCTAGCCCAACTGAACCTATTATCTATTACCAGACCAAGGTAGGTCACATCAGTCACCTTCTCCAGGTAGTGACACTCTGCTGTGCAACTGTTGTTGTGCAGACAGTCGTGACTGTGAGCTGCGACCTTAACACTAACCTCACTCGGATTACGATTGTGACTTGAGTGGATATGAATGAGTTTTGTCTTTTCAGCGTTCAAGACTAGACCTGCATCGTGCGACCATTTACAGATGGTTGTAAAATCTTTTTGTATATGTTCATTCGCAACGTTTAGGTCACTATTAGCAGCTATCAGACAAGTATCATCTGCAAATTGAAACACAGTGCAGTGCTCAACCACATTTTTGAGGTCATTTCCATAGGCTAAGTAGTGCAAAGGACCAAGTACCGATCCCTGAGCTGTGCCTTCTGTGACCCCAACACTATCACTGTGCGCCTTGCCGACTCTTACCTGATAACAGCGGTTGTCGAGGTAGTCTTTACACCATTCAAGAAGAGGGCCACGAACACCACTGATATCTAGTCGCTGGACTAACTGATCGTGTCTCAAAGTATCGAACGCTTTGCTATAATCAATGAAAACTAGTAGTACGTGTTTCTTGTCGTTTAAGCAACTATTTACTGTATCAGTGAAACGAGATAACAAAAGTGTTGTACTTTTTTTAGGTTGAAATCCGAACTGTTGAGAACATAGGACGTTGTTCGCCGCATAGAATTGTTGAATGACCTCACACACGTATTTTTCAACGATTTTATCGAGCACGGGCAGTATTGTGATAGGGCGGTACTTAGAGTAGTCCTGAGCATTGCCACCTTTATGAATCGGTCTGACAATACCTCTCTTCAGATCTTTTGGATAGCATCCCGTTTCTATAGTGGTATTTATTAGGCGCGCGATTGCATCACTTATTTTGTCCGACAAATGTACAACATCTGTTGCCCTTATACCGTCAGCACCTGGGGCCTTGTGAGGATTCACCTTGTTGAGTATCTTTATGACATCATTTCTACATGCCTTTCTAAGAAAGATCGATTTGTCGAGTGGGTTGGTAAAGTCAGGTTCATTTAATAGTTTATTGTTACATTTAGGTATAATTGATTTAACATTGATCTGGAATTGACGGGCAAAATTATCTGCAATTGATTTATCGCTACCAACAGAGCCAAACGCGTTAAGAATTACTTCATCGATTTACAGCCTGTTTACAGGAAAGGTTCAAAATGGCCGCCTTCCCGCCCGATGCACAAAGATACTCGCCGGCGCATATTACTCCGCACAGCTCGTAGCATTTCTTGTGTAACAGTGCTAAATGCGGCTTCAATCCGTAATTTCATTTCTTGCTCTGTTTCGCACTCGACTGCGTACACAGTATTTTTAGGTATCAACGCTCACGGTACAACACCCGGGCAGCGCTCAAATTGCCTTCTGATGCTCCTACACAAAGCATCATCTAGTAATACTCTTCGTTACTCAGAGCCATTACTACACAACACAATCACTATCACACACAACTTGACACAACTCACAAATTAACACACTAAACAACTATTTACCTGACCTCACTGCACAAAGCACTGAATGCAACTAAACTGACCTGTGACCTTGCTAAATAATTTTAAATAAAATTCTAGGAAACTTCAAACGGCGACCGACCGGGTGACCGGGCGACCGAGCGCATCGTGCGGCATCGTTTGATGCGAAACAGAGACAGAATGTTCGTACTAGGAGAGAGACGGAAGGCTTTTCACAGGCGATTTTAGCTAGTGTTGTTTAAACAAGTGTGTATTTTATTCAGTTTAGGCACATAAAGAGCACATATGAATGTCAAAATTTTACAATTTTGTCAAGTAATATTATAAAAATACTAAATTAAGTAAGTACATAAATAACCATTAGAAAATGATTCTTTCGCTGGTTCGGTAAGTTGGTTCTCCTGAGAAGAGACCAGCAAGAAACTCAGGTAGATTATCCATTTTCTTTTTTAATATTGTTTTGTTTACACTGTTACAATTAGTTTATATTGTATTATACGAGTGGCCAACAACAGAAGATTAGGGTGACCATGCATTTTTATCATTAAGATATTCGTCTACATTGTAGTCTTTCATCATCAAACATTTTTTAACTACTGTTTTAAACTTATTAAGAGGCATGTCAACCAAATCCTGAGGAATTTTATTATAAATTTTTATACATTTGCCAACAAACGAATTACCAACTTTATGAAGTCTAATTTTTGTCATTGCCAGTTTATTTTTATTTCTTGTATTAAAATTATGTTTATCGGAAATTTTTTTGAAGAGATCTATGTTCTTCCGTACATATAAGATGTTGTCGTAAACATATTGAGAATCAACTGTTAAAATATTAATTTCTTTAAATAATTGTTTCAGCGAGTCACGGGGTCCGAGTCTATAGATTGCTCGTATAGCTCGTTTCTGTAATATGAATATTGTCTCAATATCGGCAGCTGAGCCCCACAGCAGCAGACCATATGACATAACGCTATGAAAGTAGCTAAAATAAACTAATCGTGCCGTTTTTTCATCAGTCAGTGACCTTATCTTTCTAACCGCATAGGCAGCCGAGCTAAGTCTTCCTGCCAAGGCTGTGATATGAGGACCCATTGTAGTTTACTATCTAGAGTTATCCCAAGAAAAACTGTGGTATTGACTATTTGAACTAATTCATTATTCATAGTAATATGAGTATCCACCTGTCTAACATTGGGCATAGTAAATTTTACACATTTTGTTTTCTTCGCATTGAGCAGCAAGTTGTTACTTGTGAACCAATGCAATATTTCCGAAAGGGTATTATTTACATCGTCAAGTGCTACTTTTTGTCTATCACTTTTAAAAATTAATGATGTGTCATCAGCAAATAATACTATCTCACAAAGATTTTTAGTGAAATAAGGAAGATCGTTTACGTATATTAAGAATAAAAGGGGTCCTAATATCGAGCCCTGGGGTACTCCCATGACTAATGAGGCGCCAGAAAAGTCGATGCCATTAATGTTTACTTTTTGTACTCTACCAGTGAGGTAAGACTCGAGTAAGCCAAGTGAGCTGTTCGAAACACCATAATAACCTAATTTTAGTAGCAAAGTCTCATGATCAACACAATCAAAAGCTTTTGATAGATCACAAAATATACCAATGGCATCCTGCTTTTCCTCCCAAGCATCAAATATATGTTTCACAAGTGCAACTCCTGCATCCGTTGTGTTCCTGCCTTTAGTGAAACCAAACTGTTTGTTATGAAGTAACTTATTGTCTGTAAAATGTGAAAGCAATTGATTAAATATTATTTTTTCAAAAATTTTACTGATGGTTTACTGATGGATGGAAATAGGTCGAAAATTTGAAGGACCACTTTTGTCTCCTGCTTTAAATAAAGGAATGATTTTACTGTACTTCATAAGATTAGGAAACTGATTTTCATCTATACATTTATTGAATATGAATGCAAGGTGAGGCGCTATAGCGGGCACTATTGATTTTATTATATTTAGTTGTTTAAAAGTTTTAAGTATAGTGACAGAGTCAATATACTGAAAATCAAAGTTAATTCTACATTTATCAACACTAGATTTAAGAAGAGAATTGGCTACGTTTTTTGACGAATTAAACTTATTTGTAGTGGTGATTGGAACATTTGTGAAAAAAGATTCAAATGCATTGGCCACTTCAGAATCAGTTTTAATATGTTTATCATATATTTTTAACTCGAAGGATCGATCACGTGACTTTGCTTTACAAGTTTCTTTGTTAATAACATTCCATTATCGCCTTCGTTTTATTTTCGGATTTTTCAATTTTAGCCCGTAAATTAGATTTAGCTGTTGAACATACTTTTTTGAATAGTTTGGAGTACTTTTTAATCTGTTCAATTACTTGTGGCGCATTAGTAGATGCCTTCGGTAATAATATTTTTTTTTCTTCTTTGGCGGTCGCCACATATCGAAACGGGTTCTGGTCGACCAGCTGATGGGGCTGTCTTCGGGTTGATATAACTCTTATGTAACACCCGGTATATATAGCCCTGAGCATCCACTCATTATGCATTCTGCACATTAACAAATCGCACGAGTAAAAATGTCTATGATAATTGACTAAAACTGTTTTTCAGTTGTTGGTTGTGTGTGTTGAGCCGGCATATTGTACCCAAGTCTGAGATAGTTAATTGTGGTGGTTTATGAACCGATCCCATGTCCGGTGGGATAAGTTATGGATATGTTTGACTAGATGGATGGATAGATATATGGTTGTTACGTACTGCAGATAAACTTTAACCACATTCAAAGTGAGTATATAAGAATAATAATATGTTGTCCATAATTATATATTATATTGAAAAGATTAAATAAAAAGATTTTAAAGAAATGAATACTTGTGGTTTCTTTTCTAATTCCGTGTGGCCGTGTCCGCTCCTATGTCCATTGCTGCGGGCGTCTCTGGTACACACCAGAAGATATTTCCAGTGTTCCAGCTAACCTTTTTTTTAACGTCACTGTAACTAAGATATAGATCGCAAGTTCGAGTTTCACTGTGGTTTTACGGCTGCTGATGCTGATTCTAGTCCGACCCAAGGATTTAGTTTTTCAACTTTTGTCACAAAATAGACCGTATTTCAAAGCTGAAAGGCTTATGTCCATTACAATGTTGGAAATTCGTAGACATTGCAGTGCCACGTAGAAAAGTTAACAGACATACTTAACTTCATTTATTTTGAAGTAAGTTAATAAAATTGAGTAAAATTTTTTCGGAATTATTACATAATATGTCTCGTCCACACAGTAGCTTCGTAATAATAATCTCGAAGTAGGTAACTTATCTGAACATAAAGTATCGTTATTGCTTCAGGATGTGAAGGTCAGAGGGCGATCGCTCCGTGACTAAATTGATTTTGGTTATTTACTTGAATTTAATCATTTTTGGAAAAAGAAGCGTGCATGATATGATACGTAAAATAGATTTACTCGTATATACATTTATCATAGTCAAATACGGTTAGATACTAGAGACAGTTCCTGGATATATGGATGGATGGATGATATTTCTAGTTGTAGCATAATTCTGGCATCTATGATAATTTTACATACACAATCCCTCCCGGACTACAGAAAGGAGGTACTCGTAAGTATGAATATCGGTCGTGGTTATTGGAATTTAGGTTCGGATGTATTGTGATGGTTACCATGGGTTATCCTTTCGGCAATGGACGTTAGGACGCGGACGGATAAAAAACCGGCCAAGTGAATGTCGGGCCACGGATAAGATAGGGTTCCGTAGTTACCCATAAAAGCCTCTATAACTTCTGAACTAACGGAGTAATATCATCCGTTATAGTTTTCCTTTAAAGTTAATTACATGGAATACTGTCATGAATTTTTCAGGTTCTTCATGCCAGTCGTTTAGATTTTAGAGTTTTTTTACTTTTTCGGCGTAGTAAATATACGAGTACATATCCATGCAAATTTTAATGTTTTTTAGCGCTAACCTTTTGTGAGGAATGCCGAGGACGGACGGAAGGACGGACATGATGAATCTATAAGGTTTCCATGACTTTTAATACGGAACCCTAAAAAACATGGTTACGGCAATAGGCGCCTATTACATGGGACCAATTAAACCACTGGCAAAATGTGGGTGGGCATTCATTATCCTTCATACATTACATACTATAATTATTGGAGCTTGTGACTTAGTAGCTAGGTAACCGAGCAGGTTACCTAGCTACTAGGTTAACACATTGCAAAGGTTAAGCAACATGTAACCAGGCTGGTCTTAGGATGGATGACCATTTTTTAAGACATTGAGATCCCTCCGTGCTTCGGAGAGCACGTAAATCCATCGGTCCCGGTTCTCATACGAAGATCTATGGCAGATGTTACGGGTATTTGGAGCCCTAAAACCAAATCCGACTTGTCTAACCACAGAGCTTTAGAGGTTGTGGAGGTCAGATGGCAGTCGCTCCACAGAAAATATCGAAGTTCAGGCGGATCGCAACTATACTGAAAAACCGACCCCAATTGAGTTGGAAAAAGTCTCGGTGGATGATGATTACATACTATAATTACCCATTCGTAATGATGGTCGCGTGACTAACAAATTACCACAAGTGTAAATTGTGCAAATGTGCTGATGAAACATTTTATTATTTAACTAAATGAACTCATCGCTTAGACAAACCACTTCATTTACATCATTTAACACGCCTAAAACAGTTTTATACGATCCTTTGGGAACAGTGACACTAAATGAAGGCAAATTGTTAATGGAAACGCTAATTTACAGACGGTTGTAGGTACTTGCTGAAGCCCGCAGTTCCGTCTGCGTGTAATAAAAGGAAAGTAAAGGAAAATACCGGCCACGTGCGAGTCGTACTCGCGCACAAGGGGTTTCATATCAAAACGGCAAAAAAATCACGTTTGTTGTTGACCAGTTAGACAACTACAGAGATTCGATATCGCCCATGGGTTGTGGAGGTAAGATGGCAGTCGCTTCACGGAAAATATCAAAGTTCAGCCGAATCACAGTTAGACTGGAAAGCTGACTTGGGTTCGGCTTTCAAGACCGACCCCAACTGGTTTGGAAAGAGGCTCGGTGGATGATGAAAACTTTTTTTTTGCATCAGCCTGATGAAATCAGTGGACCCCTATTACGTGTGACCAAAAAATACTACTGTATGTAATGTGTCTCTGACTAAACCCTCAGGGATATGGTCGTGATTGATGATGATATAATATAAACTGTAAAACTTTTATACTTAAGCTTTTGATCTTATTCTGAATACACAATATAAAACTGCTACACAAGTTTTAATGGTATACTTTTACTTTATATAATCCCTGAGAGAACATTCTACGTGATTGCATTATCTTGAACGAAGTTACGCTATCACACCGAACACTTTAACGCGGATGCAGGAAATTGGGTCTTTTAATAACACGTTCTCGTAACACAACGAGTATGAAGATCGACATATCTGACAACTTGACTAGTGTAGTCCAGTGTTATATATCTGACAACTTTTGTAGTCCAGTGATATATCTGACAATCTGTGTTTGTGTAGTTCAGTGGTTACACTGCTACTTGACTTTATGTGATGAGCGTGGTTTCATGTTAAAGAAAAGAAAGAAAAAACGTTTAATTTGTACACAGAATGACACAATACAATAGATACTAGGTAGGTACACAATTCCGCACAAAACAAAAACAGGCAAACACAAAACGAAATAAATAATATAAAATAGTGTGAATTGGGCACCTATACGCCAGCGCCGGTAATGCCATCAAGTGCCATCCCAATGCACAAATTAAGTATGCCCTCTCTCAGCTATTGTAAAACAGCGCTGGTTTTCAGAGAGGGTATTTGTCAAGATGGCGCCACTACCCGAACCAAACTAAAATTAAATAAATAATAATAAGTTGTTCTGTGTTAGGGTGTAATTTAACTATAATATTTAGGTATTTAGAAGTTTAAAAATATGTTTATCACTTTTCTAGATCCCATAACACAAACTTATTAGATCCGTTCTGCCTAGTTGGCTGAAATGTGTATATTCTTTGATTAAATATCCTCTCATTTCAGCTTTTATAATATAATTATAAAGTGGTATAATTTGTTTGTAAGTTCATTTCTGTAACTAATGTGTGCTGCATTTCGAAGTTCTTATCTAGAAAATTGTGGTAGTGCAAAGAGAATAGAAGAAATATAAAATTGAAGATAAAATACTGTTTATTATAGGTAACACGCTCGTACTGCAGAGTTTTGTATTCAGTGGTGTGTAACATCTGTCCTGACTTTGGAATTTTGTTTTGATTTACAATATACATACCACCATACCCCTTGTTACGTAAGACCAATAAAGTTACCGTCAAAGTGTGCGTATGAAATGCACCTTTGCCTACCCCTTCGGGGGTATAGTTATGATGTATGTCTGTCTGTTATATTGTACACAAAAACAGACAACTATGTCACACATCATCTCTTTTCTATCTATCGTCTTGACAATAATGACCTTATCGCTGAAGAGCCATCTATAATGTAATGTTGTATATTTCCGACGATAAACTCGTAGATATCGTAGGTAAGTATGTATATAAAATATTACCTATTGAACATTATAAAAATGTAATTCGGCTGTAACGCGACTAGTCTGTTGAGACCATTAACTTTGTAATTTATGTTGTTGATGCGTACCTAAGTCTGTATTATTTCTTTTGTATATCTCATAATCTTCTTCTTATCGTATATTTTATACTATAATAAAATAGTAGAAATTATGTCTGTTCATTTAATAAAATTAACAGGCTTCGTAGACTTGGCTCCCTTAAAGGCTCACTTAGTTGGAAACAAGGTGACCTTTTTTGTGGCTTTGGCTCCCCAGGACGCGGGTGATAAGGCACTATCAACATAATTAGTATGGGCGATTTAAAAAGACTAATTAAATACATAACAGGGTCGTTTTTAATCTCGTGTGTCTGTCTGTATGTAGGTACACGCTAATTTCCAAATATACTGAATGAAACATCTTACGGGTTACACTGATACTTAGACTGAGACACAGAGATCACCTGCAGGTTCAGATAAGTAGTTAAGACGAACATTTTGTTTGATTTTCACCATATCGAGCAACGTTTGTAGCCAACTTCAACCTTATCGACCGTCAGAACGATCTGAGATTGCAGACGAACTGTTACTGTGTGGGTCCCTTAAGTCTTTGTTTTATCAAAATCGGTACCTAATACTAGAGGTAAGTACAAGGAATTGGTGTTGTTCTATCTATATTTAAAGTTGCCAGTGATCACTTCATCACCTAGGAAGTGAGGTGATAACCTATCACCATACATTGAGTTATAATAATAAATAAATAAATATTTTCGGACATTTTCACACAACGTCATCTATATAGCCCAAACTAAGCTATAAGCTTGTGCTATGGGATCTAGACAACTGATAAACATACTTAAATATTTATAAATACATACATAATATCCATAGCAACGCAAACTCCGAAACAAAATATTGTGGATCACACATATATATTCGATTCGACCCGGGGATCGAACCCGAGATTGGACCGAACCCGGAGTCGTAAGTCGATCCACTACCGACCACGCCACCGAAGCAGTTGTCGATCGATTTAAATAAAGCTAAGGCAATTTTGCCTGTTCGGATTGGAGCACATACACGATACAATCGCATTAGTTTCAGGCCAAATGGCACACCCACGAAATATGTAACAATAAAGAGGGTAACTTAATGTATTCTTAGTTGATTATTCATTACTTAATGTACGCCCACGTTTGCGTATCATAAAGTCAACTTCTATAATAGACGACTAGCTTAGGCCCTCAGTTCTACCTGCGTGGTATAGCTTATTAAGATGATTACCTTTTTTCTGCCAATGATTTTCATGAAATTTCCCAAGTTGACCTTCGAAAACCGCACTAAAATCCGTTATACTCATTCAACGTTCATAATACTAGCGGACATGTGCGGCTACTCCTGCGTAAAAAATATGACAGTAATAGTTACCGACTCCCGCGGGAAAATATTCCAGGGATAAAAACTAGCATATGTTCTACCTTATTACATCTACTATCCGCCAGTGAAAGTTCCGTTAAAATCGTACCAGCCATTCCAGGGATTTGCGGAAACAAACAGATAGACAGACAGACTAAAAAAAGTAACATTGGTTTTATATGTAAATATACTTTATTTAATTCCATATGCATTTAGTGAAAATGCCTCGTGCCTTGGAGAGCACGTTAAGCCGTCGGTCCCGGTTGTCATACATACATCTATGGCAGTCGTTAGGGGTAGTTGGAGCCTTAAATCAAAAATCCGACCGGTCTAACTACAGAACTTCGATGTCGCCCATGGGTTGTGGAGGTCAGATGGCAGTCGCTTCACGGAAAATATCGATGTTCAGCCGAATCGAAGTTAGACTGGAAAGCGGACCCCAACTTTAGTTGGGAAAAGGCTCGGTGAATGATGATGCATTTAGTGAAAATCTATTAAATTGAAATTACACACATACACTTCAATTTAAATAATCTGTATGAATATATGGATATCTACAGACATACGATTTCTATTGCTTTGATATTAGGTATAGACTTAGATATTGTGTTCTATTTCTAGTGTTTTGTTACATCAAACACCTACGCAAGACAGTTTACATAAACCGCCCACAGAGTTGGCACAGAGCACTGTGTTCTTTAAGGGTATTATATGATATAATCTTCTTGAGATTCAACACGAACTGAAATAACTAGGTTCACAGTTAATGGTTTCTAAATATCACTTGTCTTATATTATAGTCATGGTGTAGTAAATTATGATAGGACAATAGAACACTACGTCGAATCGTTTAGTGTCTAGAATTTTCATAAATATTGTTAGTTTGAAGGCAGATACAAATACTAGAATTCTAAAGCAACTAACGGACTATACACATAGAAAACACCGAAACATATTCTATCACCATAAATATTTGAATCGAACCTGAATCAAACCCGACCCTGAGAGTAAAAACACCTGAAACACAAATAAACTCTGAAACACATATTCGCAGATCGTAGAAATATTTGACTCAGGGATAGAACCCGCGACTTCTAAGGTCTCACGCAGGTCGTACGTTCAAACGACTATGCCACCGTGGCAGTTAATAAACTGTTTGTTCTATTATTTGTTCTGTGGCTATACTTAGTACACTCTATACATTGGTGAAAACCGCTTAAAAAAACGGTGCGTAGTTTTAAAGATTTAAGCATACATATTTAAAGACGGTGCGTAATTTCAAATATTTAGATATTTGAAATTACGCACCGTCTTTAAATATGGACATCATCAAACATACGGAACGAGTGACTTTGTTTTATACTATGTTATGATGATTAGGCCGAAGCCAGTCGCATCTTTAAGTGATGCATCAATCAATTGACGAAGCTCTGATAAATAGAAACGTGAGCCCAAGAAAGTTAATGCAAAAAAGGTGGCGTATAATATACTAATAAAATAATAATAAAAAACCATATACAACAGTTCTTTAATCCGGACTGTGGCTGTGTGTAATTTCAAATCAGCCAAAACTGATGCTACATAACATATTCGTATCTACAATCTTTAAGAATCTCTACATTCCGGGCTCTATAGTCGTGTAATTAAATTAACGCTTACTTTCATAAACTATATGGTCGGAAATGTGTGTCGTAGAATCGCATACAGGTTGCTCCAAAACGCTAATTATGCTATATGTCATCATTTATGTCACAGTACAAATTGCACGCGATGAAATAATGTTAAGACATTCTTTCACCGAAGTGAAGTGGTAAGCCACTTCACTTCGGTGAAGCGTAATTTGAAAATTAATAGCTTAAAATAATGTAGACATGCGTGATAATTATAAGGAAATTTTGACAATATTTTTTTATGTTTGGTAATAACTAATAGGTGACGAGACAATTGACAACAAGTTTTTAAAGTACCTTCGTAATTGACTTATATAGAACAAGACTTAAAACCAAGCGACGCTATTTTGGTTCATTTTAAGTTTATAAACGTTTTAGTTTAATAACTGGGCCTTTTTGTGAATTCCAGAATCGTTTACTCAATGGCAGATGCACCACTTGTAAGAGAAGTGGGCTACGATCACTTTCTATTCGATTCAGTGGGGCCACTTGTTGTATATTTATATATGTAGTATATATGAAAAGTACGTGCATAATGTACTTTGAAAATATGTATGATTTGAAAACTACTTTCATTAGTTAATTTGACTAATATTTAATTACTTTTTGGTTATTCAGGAGCTCACTTATCAGTAAGGCGCATTAAAGTTTATGGTTTTCAGATAATCATATTAAATATGTGATTATTTATTAAATCAGGTTCCTAAACTTACTTCGTTACTTAGATACTAAACGGTTATGTAACAAATACACTGACAACATGTCCTGCCGACTCGCGGGCGTCGCCGTCGTTAGGGTGGTATCTAACGGGGGTCCATGAGAATTCTGCACGTTAAAAAAAGTATTTATTAAGGTATACCAGTATCAAAGGCGGTCTCTAACCCTTGAACTATGTTCCACTATCAAAATAACGGTATTGATTCATATTCAACGCCGGATATTGCACCTAGCCACATGTTGCTGTCGGTCAAGACGGTAGCCATTGAGTAAACAATTCGGTATCATACTGTATATAGCGTATTTACACTGTCACACCACGTCACCCACTACCTGACCAAATAAATATTTGGATTGGTATACATAGGGTGTTGTTTGTTTGTCTCCCTTAGATTTTGGATGTCAATATTTATAATACCTACGTTCGAAGTTATTATGACAGGTCAAAGTGTAAGGTATTATTTACAAATAATTATTATTAAACGTACTTGTGATATTTTCTATTAGATAAGTTGTTTAAAAAATATCTGTACTAACCTAATATAGACTGACCGTTGTCTATGTATGCTTAGATCGCCTATCGATATATCGACCGATATATCGATATACCGATTTCACCAATGGATTGAGTGGTTCTCGAGAAAGGTTTTTATGTATATACCGTGAAGGGTTTAAAAAAAATATTTTGGACTCAGTTTTGATATAAAAACACATTTTTTTATAAAATACTTCAAATTGATGTAGTTACTTTTTTTAATTCCGCGGTCCGACGGCGCTGCAGCCTACGTCTATTGCCAAGCGCCTCTGGATAGAAAGATTTTTTAGGGCAGTGATCTACCACGAGTACTCATATGATGTTTAGAGACTACATCAATTTTAATACTAATAAAATAATATACCTACTATTTTTTTTATATATATTAATTATACATATATTAACATCAAAACGTTTGTGTGTGGATGTCATCAGCGCTGCATGTAGGCACCGATTCTATGTTTATGATTTGGCTGTTATTGTTTGTTCTCTCTTTTTTTTCTCTTTTACTCTTGTATGGCGTATGACGTACTGTTCACGTGACTTTTTAATTATTTTATTTACACTACCATTATGCCGTCTCTGAAAATCAGCGCTGCCTGCCTTGCACCACGCAGACAGTATTACGCTGAGAGACGGCCGTTTATTCCACGTGTCTATTTTATTTTATTTTTTGTTTTTGGGTGCTATGGATAAATAGATCAAATCATCTTTACCTGCACACGATATACACCTGATCTGAACCTGTGCCCTGGAACAGTAATCAGCTCGCTCCCTATTGCGTAGGACCAACAGCGAATGGCGAAAAGTGGGCGAAATGTACCTGCAGTTAATTGACTCGCCATAATTGCTGCTCCGAATGTGTACTTTGTCAGGCTACTTTTAATTAACTTTCATATTAAACTTGTAACGAATGGAATGAATTTTACAAATCTGTACTAATTATTGGGATTATTTGTTCTTATAAATAAATAATAAATATTTTTGGAAATTCTCACACAACGTCATCTAGCCCAAATTAAGCTAATATAAACTTGTGTTATGGGATCTAGACGATTGATAAATATACTTATATATTTCTAAATACATACATATTATACCTACATAGAAAACACCCATACTCCGAAACAAACATTTGTGGATCACACAAATAATTTGATTCGACCCGGAATCGAACCTGGGACCTCAGGGCCGGTAGTCGCATACTCATACCACTGCATCACCGAGGCTAAATTAATAATGTAATGGTAAGTAAGATGTTAAAAACTTAAAAAAAATATAATAGCATTATTTCGCAGAGTTAAAAAGACAACAAAACGTCGACAATTGTTTCGCCTCTAAACGAGGCATTATCAAAACTGTCTCAAAGAGAACAGCAAAATTTGTAGCCAGAACATATTTGCTTATAAGTAAGAGTGTGCAAATATCATTAGCGCGATGTAGGATTTCTCACAATAACTAACGCGGGTAGAAACCGCAAATCATACTAACGAAATTCATAATAGGTATTCACCGATACAAGACATTATCTTTTTTAATTTGTTGCATAGAAACGCCAACTGACACATACAAACCAACAAACAACTACTGTGTCTGTCTGTTCACAAACAAATTAAGTAAGCGAGATGTATGAAAATCTGTTTGTTCATTCAGTAAGGTGTCCACATCTCTCCTAACAGCTTTTCCCAAACACTCAACTTGAACCCTTTCTCACATAAGCGTAAAACTCTAAAGGTGTTATTATTGTTCAAGGAATGACCGGTGTCAAGGAGATGCTTCGCGAAAAGGGACTTCTCTGGACAACCGTTGCGGAACGCTGATATATGCTCTCTGTATCTGACCTCAAAGGACCTACCAGTCTGCCCTATATACTGCATATCACAACCATCGCAACTCAACACATAAACACCCGATCTGCGTGAAACCGACACTAAATCCTTGCCATTACACAACTCCCTCAAGGTGCTCTGCGTCTTAAAAGCTGTAAATATCTTGTTTTCCCTCATGATCTTAGCTACACTCAACGAGACGGAACCCACGAACGGCAAACATGCAGTGTACTTCCTTAGGTGGATCCTGGGTTGGATGTAATAAATGGATTTCTGCGTTTTTTATTTAATAATGAGTAGACCATTCCCACGTTATAGCCATTACTGTGCGCTATATAACAAATGATAGATAATTCCTCATTAAAAGCCTGTGGGTTCAACGGTACTGCTAGTAACCTACTCAGTAAGCTAAAGTAAAGCTGCCATCTTATGTTGCCATGGGTGGTTGGATGAGTAAGGGATAACTGTGTCTGTACATGTTGGTTTCCTATAGATACTAAACTCATGAACCCCATTCCTCCTAGTAATTGATAGGTCTAAGAAATTAAGGGTGGATTCTGACTCCACCTCTAACGAGAATTCTAGGGTGTATTGAATTCAGGTTCGAGACAATCCGTTCGAGAGGTCATCCACGTACCTATTTTGAATTTCGTTAGTATGATTTGCGGTTTCTACCCGCGTTAGTTATTGTGAGAAATCCTACATCGCGCTAATGAAATTTGCACACTTTTACTTATAAGCAAATATGTTCTGGCTACAAATTTTGCTGTTCTCTTTGAGACAGTCTTGATAATGCCTCGTTTAGAGGCGAAATAATTGTCGACGTTTTGTTGTATTTTTAACTTTGCGAAATAATGCTATTATATTTTTTTTTAAGTTTTTAACATCTTACTTACCATTACTTTGTCATGGATTTTCGTCAGGTAACGCCTGTTTCTATCCAATATTTTCAATTAATAATATTAATAGCTTTATAATTTATAGTCTTCTATTTATCTATCCTAATAATGAATGGAATTAATTTTTTTGGGGTAAAGTACCTCCCTACAAGTAAAGTGGGGTTGATTTTTTGTTTATTTCTCTACTTATGTGAGGTATCATTAAATAGGTATTTAAAAAAAAATGAGAGGTTTATTAGGATAGATAAATATAATATATCGTATGTATTTATGTCTTATATTTCTCTTTCACCAACCACCCCAGGAGGCTGCCCCACATGTTGCGCATAATCCTGATATGGGATCGCCTCTCCGGGTGGTAACCGGTGTGGGGTAGTGGCGGCCTTGCATCAGGGGGGTTTGGGAGCCCTTCCGTCCGGCGAGTCGGCTCCGACCTAACCACACGGTTCTAGACAAAGCTAGCCCCTGCGCTTTGTCACTTACTGCTGCACCAAATGTCGCCCTGTCTTCACGCTTCTTCTTCTTCAAAATCTACAATGGCAGTGCAACAAAAAAAAAGTAAACGTTTCACAGCGGCCCTAGGAACTACAACTTTACTTTTCGAGGTGGAGTTCACTAACGTCCGTGGACTCCATGCGAACCTCGATGCCGTCCACCATCACCTAGAGACTGTACGGCCCGCTGTGATGTTCCTCACGGAGACACAAATACGCCGCCCTGACGACACGTCTTACCTGTGTTACCCCGGCTATGTTATCGAGGAACAATTTCGAGACAAAGCCGGGGTGTGAGTGTTCGTTAGGGCGAATGTTTGCTGCCGCCGGTTGCGCTGCCTAGAGAACCCGTCCAATTCCATCCTTTGGCGTCCAAGGCTCTATGAGCCAGATCTACGTGTGCGTCTACCGTTCCCATACAGGGGATTCTGAGACAACAAAGCTCTTCCAGTACCTCAGCGAGACGGCTGATGAAGCGCAGGTGCGGTTCCCGAACGCTGACCTAGTATTTCTGGGGGACTTCAATGGCCATCACATTGAATGGCTGGGGTCCCTCAAGACTGATCATGTGGGTAGGGCCGCCTATGCGTTCGCTCTCTCCCACGGTCTGACTCAGATGGTATGCGGGATCACCACGTTACCAGACAGGTCAGATCACGCGACCACTCTGCTGGATTTACTGCTGACGAGTCGCCCAGCCCAGTACAGTGTTTCGGTAGGAGCCCCATTGGGTAGTTCCGACCACTGTGTTGTTTACGCTGGCATGAAGGTGTCACCTCCTGCACGTCCTGTACAAACGTCACGACGACTATGGCACTACTCGTCAGCGGATTGGGACGGTCTACGCGATTATTATGCGTCCGTCCCTTGGAGCCAGCGTTGCTTTGTAGGAAAGGCTCCCTCGGATAGCGCTTCTGCGATTGCTGGCGAGATCAGTTTAGGGATGGAATATTACATCCCTTTCACTGATGTCGCCAGTATCCGCAGAGCCCGTCCCTGGTTTGGGCGAGATTGTGCCAAAGCTGTTCGACAAAAACAGTCGGCATATCGCGCCTGGATCAGGGCCTGGGCTGTGCGCGACCCAAACGTGGTCCACCTCAAAGCAGCGTACAACCGGGCCACAAAATCCAGCAAGAGGACCTTTAAGAGAGCGGATACTGGCACCTGGCCAAAGCCATGCAATCTAATTTCTGTCAGCCCTCGCTGCCACCGCTGCGTTACCCAGTTGGAACACTGGCTTACAAAGCCCAAGAGAAAGCAGATATGCTCGCAGACCTCTTTGCGGCTGATTCCCGGGTCGTCGACCGTGGCCTGCAGCCCCCCGCCATCGCCAACTGTGGCCACACTATGCCTGACATTGTACTCAGGCAATGCGATGTACGGGCAGTGCTGCGATCACTCGACACGCGGAAAGCCAGGGATCCTGACGGCATTCCAGCGGTGGTACTACGGAAATGCGCAGCTGAGTTGTCTCCTGTACTAACTCGTCTGTACCGCCTGTCTTACTCCACAGGAATCGTGCCGGAGGTCTGGAAAGAGGCGAACGTACAACCGATCCCCAAGAAAGGGGATCGGTCTCATCGAGGCAACTGTCGACCCATAGCTTGTCATCTGCAAGGTGTTTGAGCTCATCATCAACAAGCAGCTCATGCGATACCTCGAAGATCACTTGCTAATAAATGACCGGCAATAGGGCTTCAGGCCAATACGATCAACGGGTGATCTTCT